>JACCIY010000416.1:0-55367 GCA_025506505.1 Flaveria sonorensis | reverse complement strand
GCCTGTAGGAACCTCTGAAGTTAAGAGGCTGATGCAACCAAAGGATACCAAAACAACCAGTCTTCCAACATGCACTTTGGAACAAAGAAGAACCAGCTTCAAAGTTTTACACACTCAAGAGAAATGCTAAGTGTAAAATCTTCCGAAGCCAAAGTTCAGAAGAAACTGCTGCGGAAGCTTTACACTTAACTTAGAAAATACTCTAAGTGTAAAGTCTTCCGAAGCCAAAGACTCAACTCTTCCGAAGGTAAAAGATGAAGTCTTCCGAAGCTCTCAAGACAAAGTCTTCCGAAGCTGTTTAAAGACAAGACTGATTTTCTTTTGAAAGAGAGAGAAAATATACCTTTTCCATCAACTTTATCATAAAGCAACTTACTGTCCGCTGCATGCTTGGTGGTTCACCAACTATCATCATTTGGTGAAACTTCCATGCTTTATGATAAAGTAGATAAGGTCTTTGTCTGCAAGTTTCTGTTTTTGTTCCTTTTTGGCTTTTTGTAATAGGAAAGTCAGTGAGCTATGGCATGTCATAGTCACTAGTCAAAAGGCAATCTGCCTTTTGACTTTAGGCTGATCTTGTTGTCTAGATTAGTCACTTCCAACTGTCTTTTTGCATATTGACGGTTGTAGGATGTAGTATAAGTAGTCTCCGGTTCTTGTATTCAAAGAATACTTGTACAACACTTGTAATAGAACTAGAGAAGCAATATACAACTTCCTTGAAAATTTTATCTTGTGTTCTTGTTTCTTTTTACTTGTGTTTGTCTTGTATCTTCAGTAAAAGTTCACAGTTCCCTATTTGAATTGTTAAGTGATCTTAAGATCCTCCTAAGTGTGTTAACTAAGTGCAAGCTTAAGTACCCTTTAACGGTCCTGCATTTGGTATCAGAGCATTCCAGGCTCTTGATTGTAAGATCTCACCATCTTCAAATCCTCTTAGTTACACATCACTTAACTCTTCAAATGGCAGCTATCTCCAAAGCTGATACAGAAACTGGAACTATGACAAAGTCCCCACTGATCACTCCTGAGGATTTTGACACTTGGTGTCCAAGAATGGAAGGCTTTATCAAGTCTCAAGATTCTAGGATGTGGGAGTCTGTTGTCAATGGACCTCATGTACCATTCACCTCTTCAGCTGCTGCTAGAGGTGGCATGATACCAATGGAGAGGGCTGATTTTCTGATGAAGACTGGCAGAAGATTGATGTTGATCAGAAAGTCATGATAGCCCTCCAAACTGCTCTTCTAATCTCCATCTACAGAGGTTTCAATAAGTGCAAGACTGCTAAACAACTATAGGATGCACTGAAACTAATGTATGAAGGGTTTGCTGAAGCCAGGAGAATAAGAAGGATCTCCTAAAGCAGCAGTTTGAAAATTTCACCTTCAAAACAGGTGAAACCATGACTCAACAATACTTCAGGTATGTTGAGATTGTGGATACTCTGGCTGATGTTGGGGTAACTATTAAGAACAGGGATATTGTTAGGAAGTTCATGTCCTCTCTTCCAAGAAAATGGACACATTACTATGTGGTCATTAAGAGGACTGAAAACCTCAAGACCCTTACTCTCACTGAGTTGTATGGGATACTCAGTGGATACCAGATGGAGATGAATATGCAAAATTCATCTGGTAACTCCAACACTCACCAGAGTTCAGCCCTTCATATGGTTGAAAGGGATAGCAGAGAACCACAACATCATCTCATCTAACCCTGAAAACTCATAAAAGGGTCCTTTCATCACCTTCCAAAGACACCCAGAGAGAGCTACATCAAGGAAGTCCCTTCTAAGTGACAAGTTCTTCTCAAGCTTTTGTCTCCACTAATGAAAGTTCAGGCAACTTTCTTTTAACTCTTGAAGACTGGACTGTATCCATCCAGATGATCTGGAGTACATGGAGATAGTCCAGCAAATGGCTCTTCTCACTCACAGAGCCTAGAAGTTCTACAAGAGGACTGGGAGAAGGTTTCCTAGCAATTGCTGCTAGTGGCAAGTTTGGGCTGGACAAGAGCAAAGTCAAGTGTTACAACTGTAACCAAATAGGACACTTTGCTAGAGAATGCAAGGCACCTAAGTCAAATGGTGGCCAAGCCTCATCCAGGCCAAACTACACTGAAGGAGGGCACCAGAATGAGAAGCCAAGACAGCAAGCTACAGTTGCTGTTGAAGAAGGAGGCTTTGACTGGAGCTTTCAAGCTAAATATGCATCTCCAAACCAAGCACTCATGGCTGATCATGATGAAGCCAAGGTACTTGAACATCTTTGCTCTCCTGAATGTATTGCTAAAGTGAATAGATACAGGTCCTACAACTTGGAAATGAGATCTGATATTGAGTCTTTAAATATTTTAAAAGCTGATTTTAAAAGAGCTGAAAATGACTATAAACTTAAGATAGAAGATATAGAGAAAACAGTTTCAACTCTTAAACATGAGCAGACAAACTACAGGACTCAAATTAAGGATATCATTACCAGATTGACTGAATGCCAGGCTGAGCTTGTGATCAGCAAAGCCAGGGCAGAAAATGTGTTCTTGAAGAAGAGACCTTCAAAACATGATATCCTCATCTCTGCATGCAAAAGTGTGTAATTAGAAAATAAGCAGGGACTGGGATCTAGTAGAGATGCTCCTCCACACACTCTACTATCAGTCAGATCCTAGGTGTGGAACTGGTCAAGATGAGCTGCCATCCATAGACCCCAGTGATGAAGAGGATGAAGAGGAGAAGATAAGGATGACTCTGAGGTGAGTGAAGAGAGTCAATCCTAAAAGGGTCACCATGCTCCTAAGGAGGAAAAAGAAGCTGGTTTGAGCAAAACCAAGAGAAAGAACTTGATCAGAAGAGCAAAAAAAAGATCCAAAAAGCTCAAGAGATCAAGACCACCTTTGATCCCAAACAGAAACAAGTATTTATCTCCGTAGGGTTCAAGGTGATGAAAGCTGAAGATCCTGTCAAGAATTCTAGTACCAAGAGTTCTACTTTAGCTTCAACTCACTTCAGCAACAACAAGAAGACTGATCAGCTGTGTGTCACTACTGCACAGCCTGAACCATCCATTTCAAAGAGCAAGCTTCACCCTAAGAAGCTATGCATCATCTGAAAAGGTGAGAAAGAAAAGGAAAGTGTTCAAGCTCAGTCTTCTTTTGGGAAAGAAGACTCAGAAGGAAAGATTTGATTGTGTTATATGTGGTAGTACTTCACATCTGGCTAAGGATTGTCAATACAATCCTAAGAGTACTATCCACATGATCAAGAAGAAAACTTCTGAGAAGAAGAAGAAACAAACAGCTTCGGAAGGAAAATCTATTTCCCTCAAAGCTCCAAAATGAAGAAGAAGGCAAATGAAAAGTTCTTCGGAAGGAAAGTTGGTCTCGGAAGAAAGGAATGCTTCCGAAGCACTGAAGCTTGCTGCAGTGAAGGCAATCTTCCGAAGGTCCAGTCACCAAATCTTCCGAAGTTACCAAAACTTCCGAAGCTTTGAAGGTCAAGCCCAATCTTCCAAAGGTGGTGTGGAAGATGAAGGAAGACCATGTGATGAAGCTCTTCATCAGAAATAGCAAATGATCCTCAAAGCCTAAGCATAGGATCCATTATTGTTTCATTGCCTTCAACTCATTTTAACAAGCCCAAGACAATGAGGCTTGGGTTTCTAAATGAAACTAAATCATCTCTTTTTTGTGTAGGGACAGCTAAAGACCAACAGAAATATCTGGATCATTGATAGTGGCTGCTCCAGGCACATGACTGGCAATGAGTCCTTACTTCAAAACTTTGAAAGAATGGAGGACCAGTTGCTTTTGGAGGAGATGCAGGAGGTTACATCACTGGGAGGGGCAAGGTTACAATGGTAAGCTCAGCATTGAGAAGGTAAACTTTGTTAAGGAGCTTGGATACAATCTTTTGAGTGTGTCCTAATTTTGTGACCAAAAACATCACATGCTCTTTACTGAGCATGAGTGCATTGTTCTCAAGCCTGGGGTGACATTCCTCAAGAGCATATTTGCTCAGAGCCCCCAGGAAAGGGAACATGTACAAGATGGACTTGCAGGAAACATCTCCCTCTGGAGAGATTTCTTGCTTTCTATCTAAAGCAAATAGTGATGAGTCTTTCCTTTGGCATAAAAGAATGTGCCATGTAAACTTTAAGAACATGAATAAACTGATTAAGAATGATTTGGTAACTGGAATGCCAAAGAAAGAGTTTACAAGTGATGACCACTGTGTTGCATGCCTGAAGGGGAAGCAACACAAAGTGTCTCACAAGCCAAGGAAATGAACTCTATCACTACTCCCCTACACTTGTTACATATGGATCTGTTGGCCCCACCAGTGTAATGAGTTTAGGAAGGACCTCATACTGTTTGGTGATCACAGATGATTTCACAAGATTCACTTGGGTGTTTTCCTTAGAACTAAGGATGAAACCTGAAATCTTAAAGAATTTCATTCTGAAAATTAAGAATCAATCTGATCAATCATGTGATCACAAGGTCAAAATCATAAGATGTGATCAAGGAACCGAATTCAAAAACCAAATCCTTGATACATTTTGTGATGAAAAGGGTATTTCAAGACAATACAGTGCTCCCAGGACTCCTCAGCAAAATGGTGTTGCTGAGAGGAGAAACAGGACACTTATTGAAGCTGCAAGAACCATGTTGTCTGACTCTAAACTGCCCATCACCTTCTGGGCAGAGGCTGTCAACACAGCCTGCTATGTGTAGAACAGAGTTTTGGTAGTTAAGACACATGGTAAGACTCCTTATGAACTATGGCACAAAAGGAGACCATTCATTGGTTTTCTCAGAACATTTGGATGTCCTTGCACCATCTTGAATACCAAAGATCAAATAGCCAAGTTTGCTGAGAAATCAGATGATGGACACTTTGTTGGGTACTCTTCTCAAGCTAAGGCTTATAGATTAGAGGAGTCAACCAATGTGACTTTCAATGAACACACACCCTGTGTAAAAGGTTCTGGTCTGGATTGGCTGTTTGATCTTGACTTAGTTACCAACTGTTTTAACAAATCTTGTGAGAATGTTTCAGGATCTACAGATAACAGGTCAACAGAAGATCCTGATCCAAGATTTGAGCTGAGAAGACCAAACAAGAAAGACTACTTCAGCTCCAGTGGTGACTAACCCTGCAATTGAAGCTCCTATCAGCACTAGCATGACAAATACTGCTGATTCAAATGAATTGCCTTCAAATTCCAGCTCAGAGGCTAGAATTCAGGAGAAGGAACTTCAAATGCAGGAGGAGAACTGGAGGGTGGTGACAGTGATCAAGAATTTCTTGATGCTGATAACCACTCCATTGAAGACAACATGAATGATGAAACACACTCATGGATCAAGTTTCTCTTGATAAGTGTGCTGATGTGTTGGGATCTTCTTTTTGCCAGATCAAAATTTCTCTAATTTAGATCTGTCAACCAACTTGCTGTGATTCCTCAACTTAGGATCCACAAGTCTCATCCCACCACCAACATCATTGGAAATGTTGTCTCAAGGGTGAGAACAAGAGGACAAGCTCATGACAGCCATGTTTGTCTACATTCTTGTTTCTTATCCCAATGAGCCTAAGAAAGTTGATGAGGCTTTGAAGGATGGAAGCTGGATTGAAGCAATGCAAGAAGAGTTGCTTCAAATCAAAAGACAGAAGGTTGGAACTTGTGCCCTCTTCCTCAAGGGAAGTCTGTCATAGGTACCAAATGGGTATTCAGGAACAAGAAAGATGATAGAGGGATCATCATCAAGAACAAAGCTAGACTAGTTGTCCAAGGATACACAAAGAAGAAGGGATTGATTATACTGATGTCTTTGCTCCGGTAGCAAGACTTGAAGCTGTAAGGATATTCCTGGCTTATGCTGCATCCAAGGATTTCAAGGTCTACCAGCTTGATGTGAAGTGTGCCTTTCTCTATGGGGTGATTGATGAAGAAGTTTATATTAAACAACCACCTGGCTTTGCAAACCCAGATCATCCTGATTATGTCTGCAAGCTTGATAAAGCCCTTTATGGACTGCATCAAGCTCCAAGAAAGTGGGTATGAGACACTATCAAACATACCTCTGTCAACATGGATACAAAAGAGGTACTATTGATGGGAATCTCTTTCATCTTTGGTTCAACTAATCCAAAGCTCTGCAAAGACTTTGAGATGCTGATGAAGAATAGATTTGAAATGAGTGCCATGGGGGAACTCAATTTCTTTCTAGGAATTCAAGTGAAGCAAGTTGAAAATGGCATCTTCATAAGTCAGTCAAAGTATGTTCAGGACATACTTACAAGATTCAAGATGACTGACTGTAAGGTTGCAAAGACACCCTTAGCCAGAAACCATTCCCTTGGTCCTGATCTTGAGGGGGAGTGTGTTGATGAACATCTCTACAGGGCTATGATTGGGTCTCTTATGTATCTTACCGCTAGCAGGCCTGATATTATGTTTGCCACATGCATATGTGCAAGATATCAAGCCAACCCAAGATGTCACACCTAATCACTGTCAAAAGGATTCTTAGATATCTCAAAGGTGCTCAAATCTAGGCCTTTGGTATCCAAAGAATTCAGACTTTAATCTGTATGCTTACACAGATAGTGACTATGGTGGCTGCTGCACATGACTGCAAAGTCCACATCTGGGGGATGTCAGTTCCTTGGTGGAAGGATAGTCTTTGGCAATGCAAGAAGCAATCCTGTGTGTTTGCATCAACTGCTGAAGCTGAATACATTGCTGCTGCCAGCTGCTGTGCTCAAGTGCTTTGGATTCAGAATCAGATGCTAGACTATGGGTTAAATTTCAAGGAGACTCCCATCCACATAGACAACAACAGTGCCATCTCTATTACAGAGAATCCTGTGCAGCACTCAAGGACCAAACACATCAACATCAGGTATCATCTGATTAGGGATAATTTGAAAAGGGTTGATAAAACTAATCAAAGTTAACACAAATGAACAATATGCTGATTTGTTCACAAAAGCTTTTGATGAACAAAGATTTAAGTATCTTGTATCAGCTATTGGGATGATTAACTTTGAATAGATTTTCTTAATAACTTAATCAATTTATTTCCTAAAACTGTGTGTCCTAGGTTGTCTATTAGATCACTTCATAAGCCTAGTTCTCTTTGGAAGAAAAAAGAACTTTTAAAATGATATCTCTTAGAATGATGAAAATTTACCTTCGGAAGAAGCAAAAGTTGCCTTCAGAAGAAAATTTATGTCTTAAATCGTTTAAACAGCTTATCTGAGATTTACCTTCGGAAGAAATTCTTGAAGTATCTTCCGAAGCTTAAATTTTTGTATAAGTACTTAAATGCATTTAGGAACAAATTTCTTCCGAAAGCAATTTAGTCTCGAAAGACTCATTTATTTCTTCCGAAGCCAAAATTTTCAAAACTCTTTGAAATATCTTCCGAAGCAAAATTGCCTTCGGAAGCTTTGATTGCAAAGCTTCCGAAACCAAAATTGCCTTCGGAAGCTTTTACTACTTCCAAGAAAACTAACTTTTGGGTGCCTTTTTCAGAAGTAGGACCCACTGTGGATTTCAAAGTTTATCTTTTTGTCATAACTTTGTCTCAAATCCAGAGTATATCTTTCCAAACGGTTCTATTTCATCTCTCTACTCTCATTGTTCCTTACCCTAAAATTATCCCCAATTTCATCTTCTTCTTCCTTCCTTCACTACAAAGCTTCTTCAAATGGCCAATCTTGATCGTCGTAACGACCCGGATTTCACCATGCACCTACACAGGCAACATAATCAAGTTGCCCTATTAAACTCTAGAAGGATCCAAGCTTCTCAGACTTTGTAGGTATCTTTCTTTGTCTCACTACTTCACCTCCCTTACAATCGATCCTCCTCTCTATGAGGATCAGTTACTTGAGTTCTGGCGGACCTGTCAAGAGGTCACCATGGATGGGAGAAGGCACTGTCTGCCATAGTGCAGGGGAGGATGGTTTTCATCACTCCAGCCATATAAACACCCACTTGTAGCTGGATGATGAAGCAGGTGAGCTGTCCTTTCCAAAAGCTGCTGTCAACCAATCCTTTGAGCAGATGGGATATGAAGGTGACTTTTCAGTCAAGACCTTCAGGAAGGGGGATGGTCATCATTCCACATGGAGGATGGGACCAGATTCCAGAAGACCTCTCCTTCATTGTCCATGGGATGGTTCAAGGGGTCAAATTCAGGTACTCTCAGTTTGTATTTACAAATTTACTAGAAAATTTGGATTCCTTAGAATATTACATGTTCCCCCGGTATGTTCAACACATTCTCAACTGTGAATTGGGACCACAGTTGAGGGGAACAGGTAATGTTCTTAAACTTGCACACATGAGGCCCGGCATTTTCAAGATATTGAAAAAGCCAACTGTTGGGTTCTCAGGGGTAGAAACAACCCTTGTCCCGAAAATGTTTGAGCTCATTGCTCAGGGTGACATCCTAGCAGCCCATCTAGTGATGAACCAACACCCTCCACCTCTCAACCACCATCAAGGCCAACAATTACCCTCACCTACACTAGAAAATCCAAACGAACCCCTGCACTTGCTATTGAGGCAGGCCCCCATATCACAACCCATACAGGAGGAAGTGGACACTCGAGCTCCCACTTCTCCTGAGGAGCAAACACTCCCATTCTTCAAAAGATCAGTGATGAGGTTCCTCATGCTCAACCTGATGAGCTCACAACTCCACAAACAGCCTTAAGCCATCACTCTGAGTCTCAACACTCTAGTGATCAACCTTCAGGGAAAGCTATCCCCAACCTCTTGATCTTAACCAACCCATTCCCAGCTTTGACTTCTACTTTGATGAAGATTTGGGATTCAGTGAGTACCATGAACTCTCCTCTCTACCCACACTCAAGGGGAGATGAGTACTCCTGCTTCACCCATGTCTAGCCCACATCAGACACCCCAAACTGAGGTGGATCTTCCTGTGATTGTCCAGGAGACCCATATGGAAGAGGCTCTCACTGTTGCCAGTGATTACATCTTTAAGACCTCAACCACGGCAACCCAGCCTCTTGACATTGTCATGGGGAGGGGAAATCCAGCAGCCAAGAACCCCATGCTGGTGGTGAGGGAGCGGACCTCGGTTCACCTCCTTCATCCCCCAATGATTCTTCAACTGAAGATGAGGGGAGTCTGAAACTCAGGGTGCACCAACTCAAAGACATCTGCACCCAACTGGTTTCAAAGATAGCTCACCTTGAATCACAGGTGACTATCTTGCAAAGGAGGGTCCATGACCAGCAACTTGAGATCACCGATCTCAAGGGCCAGTTAGCTGAGAGACCCATAGGACAAACTCATCAGGTCCACAAGAACCTGTGGATGTTATGGATCACTTCCCAGCTCACCTATGCATGAGGGTGATGCTACCAAAAAGGGGGAGGAAGTTCTGACAGCCACAAAACCTGGGAGTTCTTCTCAAGTATGGACATACAGGACTCACCATCCTATCTTGCAGTTGTCCATGCTCAGCAACCTCCTCAAACAGAGATCTCGACTTGCAAATTCAACATCTGTTTGAGGAAGGGATACCAAGAGCAATGTCTGCCCTTCTGAGAACCCATCATGGGTTGGGGTACGACAGTGATAGGAAAGCTCTTGTACTCTCTAGAGCTCAGGGTCAAACTAGAAATCTACCTGAGTTTCTATGAGGGTATAAATCTGGTAGATCTGGCACTTGTCAACCCAAGAATAACAGACAAGCTGTCAGATTAGCCAATCAAATTCAAGACTGGGTGCTGGCAGAATTCAAAAGGAGAACAGCATCATATAGACAGAGGCTAGCAGTTGAAGCCTTTGGTCAACTGGATGTTGAGGTAGACCTAAGATTAGCTTTGAAGGGAAAGCCTTGACTGAAGGCCCAGAGGCTGACACTGTGAACCTTGAGACAAGATCTCCTCCAGCACCCCATACCCTCAGTGAGGCACCAGCTGGTGATGGTGCTTCACAACCTCTCTCTGGCCAGAGCTTGACTGCTGAATCAAGCAATGAAGGCCAAAGCTCTTCTGAGGCTGAGTCATCAAGATCTGCAATTGAAAAAGGCAAAAGGAAGATGACTCCTGAAGAGATTGAAGAAGAAAAGAAAGAGAGGAAGAGGAAGCTGAGGGGAGAGAGTTCAAGTGGTTTCCCAGGATTCATGCAAGCTGCAATTCTGGCTGCCCCTGTACCAAACACTCAAAAAGATGAATTTAGGGCAGCCAGGCTCAACTATCTGGGGACCAAGAACTTCAACATAGATGAACTCATCTCTCTCCCCTTAGAGGAGTTAAATGAACTGGCCGACATTGAATTGTCAAAGGAGAGGAAGGAAGCAGAGGATGCAGCCTTGACCCTCAAACACAGAAGAAGAAATGAGGAGAAAAAGGCTTTACAAGAACATTCCTGTCCTCTCCCCAGTTCAAGAAAGTCCTGAGTCAGAGACTGTGGCTGCTGAACAACCTCATGTAGTTGATGAAGAAGAAAGATTAAAAATGATCAACTACCTGAGTGCCATAGGTCTCTATCAGGCACCTGCACTCCTTCCCTTGCCTTATGATTATATATTATTTGAATACAATAAGCAGCTGGAAGAGCAAGCCAAAAAAGAAAGGCAAGCGTTGGGAAGAGGCAAGGGAAGAAGCTGCAAAATCAAGAGCCATCATCCAAAAAGTCAAAAAAGTCTGTAGATAGGCAGAGGATGATGAGCTTCTTGAAGCTGTATGGGTTCTTCGGAAGGAGGCTTGGTCCCATGTCTCTATCCACAATGGATGAGCACATAAGGGTGATCAAGCAAAAGATAAAAAGGGGAGAGCTTGTGGACCTTCATTCATCATCAAGTCAAGCTCAACCTAAAGTTGAGGTAAAGGTTGAACCTACAGAGACAACACCACCTGCACCTGAAGCTGCACAATAGCCAACTTTATCTTCTAACCCACAGCAGGGTTCTCCTCCTTCTCCTTCTGAAACTAGGAGAGAGGAGATCCCAACTGAGAGGGAATCCACTGAAGAACTTGGTACTGAAGACCAATCCTCTCAGTTAAAATCATCAGGGAGGAGAAAAAGGATGGCCAAAAGAAGATCATCAACTAAGAAGAAAGGCATCCACCTCCCAACCTCAGGATAAGTCAGAACATCCAGAGGAAGTGCATGAAGAGTACTTTCAACCAACTCCTATCATAGTAGAGCCTCTCTCTGTTGGAAGACAAATTCTCTCCTGGACATTTGCTGAAGATCCAGATAGATGGTATGTCACTAGAGATCAGGGAGAACAACATGTCTACTTCATAAGTGACATGCTTGAACTCCCTCTGCATGATCTCTATGACATGAGAAGGTACTTCATGAGTTTGAAGAATCCAGATCTGTTGATGAAGAAAGGAGTTCCGAAGATCCTCATGTGGACTATCCTAGTCTGAAAAACCTCTCTGTTTTGGTAGCATCAGCCTAGGGGGAGTTTGTAGGAACCTCTGAAGTTAAGAGGCTGATGCAACCAAAGGATACCAAAACAACCAAGTCTTCCAACATGCAATTTAGATCAAAGAATAACCAGCTTTGGAAGTTTTACACACTCAAGAGAAATGCTAAGTGTAAAATCTTCAGAAGCCAAAGTTCAGAAGAAACTGCTGCGGAAGCTTTACACTTAACTTAGAAAATTCTCTAAGTGTAAAGTCTTCCGAAGCCAAAGACTCAACTCTTCCGAAGGAAAAAGATGAAGTCTTCCGAAGCTCTCAAGACAAAGTCTTCTGAAGCTGTTTAAAGACAAGACTGATTTTCTTCTGAAGAGAGAGAAAATATACCTTTTCCATCAACTTTATCATAAAGAAACTTACTGTCTGCTGCATGCTCTGGTGGTTCACCAACTATCATCATTTGGTGAAACTTCCATACTTTATGATAAAGTAGATAAGGTCTTTGTCTGCAAGTTTATGTTTTTGTTCCTTTTTGGCTTTTTGTAATAGGAAAGTCAGTGAACTATGGCATGTCATATTCACTAGTCAAAAATAAATCTGCCTTTTGACTTTAGGCTGATCTTGTTGTCTAGATTAGTCACTTCCAATTGTCTTTTTGCATATTGACAGTTGTAGGATGTAGTATAAGTAGTCTTCGGTTCTTGTATTCAAAGATATACTTGTACAACACTTGTAATAGAACTAGAGAAGCAATATGCAACTTTCTTGAAAATTTTATCTTGTGTTCTTGTTTTTGTTTTTACTTGTGTTTGTCTTGTATCTTCAGTAAAAGTTCACTGTTCCCTGTGTGTTGGAATTTGTAGCATCTCAGATGTATCAGTTGAGTTTGTCATGTTTGTACTGATAGGATCTTCACTTACAGGGTTAGTTACCACTGGAGCTAAAGTAGTATTCTTGCTTGGTCTTCTTAGCTCAAATCATGGGTCAGGATCTCCAGTTGATAAGTTACCTGTAGATCCTGAAATATTCTCACAAGATTTGTTAAAACAGTTGGTAACTAAATGAGGATCAAATAGCCAATCAGGACCAAAACCTTTCACACTACGAGGGTGCTCACTGAAGATCACATTAGTTGACTCCTCAACTACTATAGTTCTGAGATTGCTTACTCCATAAGCCTTAGCTTGGGAAGAGTATCCATAAAGTGTCCGTCATCTGATTTCTCAGCAAATTTGGCTACCTGATCTTTGGTATTCAAGATGGTGCAAGGACATCCAAACGACCTGAGGAAACCAATGAATGGTCTCCTTTTATGCCACAGCTCATAAGGAGTTGCAGGATCGGTGTTGGTCTCTTAACACAAGTTTTGTATCTCACAAACTCACTAAGTCTCACTCAGTTTATGAAGCAGAATCTCTAACTAAGTTGACAATAATATAATAAGTTAATGAACACAAGAATGGTTTTAAGATACTTGTATATATTACTTCTCATCTTAGTATCACAAGACTCTTCCAGGCATGGTAACTTAAGTTACATTCAGAAACTATATGTACTACTATCTACAGTCGGTTATACTTGGAAAACCAGCTGGAATTTACCGCTAAACAAAAATACTACATTGCTAGAAGTAAAGTATCTAAGATAAAATAATATCCTAGATTAGGTAGTCATGACAGGTCCATGACCTTCCTTTTGTCACCAACTAAGTATGGTAATTATACTAACTGATAAAGGTGAACAGTGAATTAAAGTATGGTCAACTACATGGGCGTGGGAAAGTGCCATGCAGTGTATCAGAGTTTTCAATGGATGTCAGACAGCCCATACTTATATCCACTGGTTCATAGTTGATTCTTTTGAAGGCAAAATGGCTTCGGAAAAATAAGTTCTTCCGAGGCCATTTATACTTCGGAAGAATCAACTTCTTTCGAGTTTTTTGCAAGTCTTCTTGACTTCATTCTTTGAAAGACTTTGTCTTGGATCTTCTAAGTGTGAATGCTTCAGAAGGAGAACTACTTGGTCTTCATATACTTTGGAAGACTTGTTCTACCTTCGAAAGTTCTTAATATACTTCGGAAGGAAAACTACTCAGTCTCGAAAGATTTAGTTTTCCTTCGGAAGTTCTTCATACTTAAGCTTTGGAAGATCTTCAACTTGTCTTCAGAAGAGCAGCTTTAGCTTCGGAAGACTTCTTCAATTGTACTTCAAAATATTCTAAGTGTTGTTTTGGTTGCATCAGCCTCATATGATCCAACAGGAGTCTTACCATGAGTCTTAACTAATAAAACTCTATTCTACACATAGCAGGCTGTGTTAACTGCATCTGTCAAGAAGGTGATGGGCAGTTTAGAGTCAGACAGCATGGTTCTTGCAGCCTCAATAAGTGTCCTGTTTCTCCTCTCAGCAATACCATTTTGCTGAGGAGTCTTGGGAGCACTATATTGTCTTGTAATACCTTTTTCATCACAAAATGAATCAAGGATTTGGTTCTTAAATTCTGTTCTTTGATCACATCTTATGGTCTTGACATTGTAATCACATTGATTCTTAATTTTCAGAATGAAGTTCTTCAAGATCTCAGGAGTCTCATCCCTAGTTCTAAGGAAAAAGACCCAAGTGACTCTTGTGAAGTCATCTATGATCACCAAACAATATGAGGTCCTTCCTAAACTCATTACACTGATAGGGCCAAAGAGATCCATATAGTGTAGGTGAGTAGTGATAGAGTTCCTTTCCTTTGGCTTGTGAGACACTTTGAGTTGCATCCCTTTCAGGCATGCAACACAGCGGTCATCACTTGTAACCTTTTCTTTGGCATTCTAGTTACCAAATCATTCTTAATTAATTTATTCATGTTATTGAAGTGTAAGGCCCCGATCCCGGAGACCCCGCAGTTGGTCATTCATAGCATCATTCATTATAAAAACTCATTTAAAATATATAAACATAAGAAAATATTACAGCGGAAGAATTATCAAAACCATTTTATGCATTTATAGTTACTTTTGCCAAGTATTATATCGTTGATTAAAATCACAAAAGAGTACTTAGTTGTATTACTGTTGAAACAAAACAAAAAAATCAAAGATGTGAAGACATATGGGACTCAGAAGTTTATCAGTAAAAGTTTAAAACAAAAAAGAGTTATTTACAGTACTATACACATTATGGTAAGAAAAGAGGTTTTAAAAAGATATTAGACCCAACATAGAGATCAATTCATAAAAACGCGGCTTATCAAATGTTTTTGTGAAAAGATCCGCTCATTGATTTTTGTGTCAATCGAAATAATATCTATAAAACCCTTTTCTGGAGCGTCCCTGATGGCATGAATTCTGATGGAAAAAAATAAAAAATAAAAAATAAAAAAAAATAAAAAAAAAAATATTGGTCCTCATGATCGATTCAATAGTGCACTTGATGAACTATGGGTCTAGGCTGAAGTTACAGTGAATTTACACTTTTGTTTGGACGAAACTAAGATTCAAACAACAGCGAATCTATCAAAATATGTCTAGTGATTTTTCAGAAAATTTTCTTATATTTTGTTTATTTTTTTTATGTTATAACTAACCTACTTGTGTTTATACTTTGCAGTTCACCTGGCAAATTTAAAGTTTGACGAGAAGACAAATATTGTGGCCTTATTAGATGACAGCAATCCAAAGACTGTTGGATTCAGAGACTATCTAAAGTGGTTAAAGCAGTGTCCAATTTGCTATGCCATATCTTATTTACCCACGATTTATGATATTCATATAAGAGATTTCTGGGTAAATGCAGAATGTTATTTGGGATCAAATCCACATAGAATTACTTCCAGAATCCTTGGGGAGGATATTGTTGTTAGTGCTGAGACAGTTGCATGGGTTTTGAAGTTAGAGGAAGACTGTGAAGATGAGGCTGTTATGCCAGATGCTGAAGTCCTTAACACTTACAGAAGTATCGGGTATAAAGGACCTCTTTTGGGTCCAAGAAGGAAATCAAAAAGTATTTTTTGTCCATGGAATGGAGATACATTGCTCATGTGTTCATTATGTGCTTAGATCACAGAAAAGGGGATCAGATGGGTTGAATGTACATGGGGCTAAGGCCATGATTGTATTTTGTAGAGGACAAAAGGCTAACATTGCCAGATTAATCTTTGATTGTATGACTGAGAATGTTATGGCATTAAAGAGGGAAAAATGGTTGTTGTATCCAAGGTTCATCCAGATGATTATTAATGATGAGAAACCTAATTTGCCAAGACATGGAGGAGTTAAAAGGCTGATGCAAATGAATACCAGAATATTTGCAGATTGTTCAGCAGTCAGGCATGACTTCAGTGGGAAAATAACATATTTACTAGAAAATATGTACCCAGCTGAGAGGTGGAACTACATCAAGAGACTAATCGAGAATGAAAACAAGAATGCCGAAGACAATCGGGAAAAACAAGCTGAAGCAATAAGAAGAGAAAAAGGTATGCTAAGGAGAAGGAATATGATCTAGAGGCTAAAACTCATGAAGTAAAGGAGGAGCTGCGGGGTCAAAGAGAGATAAGGACAAAAAGGAAGTCTGATCAAGAAGAGCCGGCTCATCAAACTGAAAGAAGAACCAAGCATAAGCAGTCGGTGTTTAAAGAAAGGAGGGATTCCAGATCTGAATTGGATCAAGATGTCATTCGAAATATGAATGCATCTTTGGCCAATGAATTAAGCATGATAAAGACAAAGCTGATCAATTAAGAATTAAGAGAAAAAGAGAAAGATGAACAACTGGAGAGTATGAAAAGAATGATGATTGATCAGCAGGAACAGATTAGAAGACTATTTAAGGAGGTTAATGAGCTCAAGGCTAATGCTGGCCTGCCAAACCAGCTATCTCAAGAGGAGCTAGATGATCTAACTGATACATCTAAGTATTCATTCCTTAAAGTAGGAAAGTCATTAGGGATAGGGGGAGATGCAAGTACTGCAGGAAGTGATGCTAGTGGTAGTGGTGATGGTGGTCCAAATGTTGTTGAAACAGAGATAAGAGAAGTGATGCGAGAGAGGAGCCTGTGATTGTTGAGGCTGAGTTTGTTGATCTGGGGTTTGATATAGAAACCGACTTGACTAGGGCTGAGGTACTTAGAGAAGGTACTACTGAAGGAAACAAGAAGGATACAGGGAAGAGCCTTATAGATGAAGTCGATGAATACGAGGAACAGTTGGTCGACTATGATTCGGAACCCGAATATTATGAAGTTGAGGAGTGTCCAATGACTTATGGGGCGCAAAGGGGTTCTATTGAAGGTGATGTATTTGAATTAAGTAAAGAAGAGTGGGTTTGTGAAAGAGAAAGAACCAGAACAGTTGACTCCACTATTTAAAAACATCAGTGAACCCAGCAAGAAGACATATGATAAGAAGATTGTTAGTTGGAAATACAATCCCGAATTAAAGATGTTCATGATTAAACGAAGGGGCGAGGACATCTCGTACATGCATAAAAGGAAGGCGTTCAAGACCTTGCCTAAATAGGACTTAAGGAGATTATCTGAGATTCCATTATTGGATGCATATTGAGTGAACGTGCAATGATGTGGAGAAGGAAATCAAGGCAGGAATATATGACAATTTTGAAGCATTCAGGTTTATAAGGATCGAAAGAAGAAGATCAAAGAAAGACTTGGATTGGGCCACTGGCAAAGGAAAGATTGTTTTGAAGCTGAAGCCAGCTAAAACTGTGAACAGAGTAAGGGTGCCCAATCCACTTCCCCCTCGACTACGAAAGTTCAAAAAATGGTTCTATGACAACAATACTGGGGAAGCAGTAATTAGACTGCAAGGTGGTGCAGAGATTAAGCTTTTTGATACTATGGAGGTATTTTCATTCTGTGATGAGGATTTGGTAATTCTATATGAGAATCACATCAAAGCAGGAGCTAGAGCTGAAACAAGAAAAGAAGCCAGTTTGTTTATGAATGTGGCTAATAAAGCTCGTGGAGTAAGGGCAGAGGTGTGGGAGCTCACTGAGAAGGTATCAAAGGCTAACGAGTTAAGGCTGGACATGCAGTATCTTACAAGACAATTTGCAAGGGCATGTGCAAAGGCAGAAGAGGAGAGTACAGCAGGAGCGGATCAAGAAACATCTGATAAAGCTGAAGAGGAAGCGGAGATGGGCAAGAAGACCCAGAGTGAGGTCCAACCTAGGGGGAGAATTGATAATCTAGTATAGGTTGGACTCACTATAGTTGATAGGTTAAATGTTATGTAATAGGATTAATGTTAGTTTTTCTCTTGTAATTTGTATTTTGTTGACTTTTGTGTTCCAGCGAAACTACGGGCGAAACTATAGTTTCACCCGAAGTCAGCTGTGTCTATTCACCTGGCGAAACTGTAGTTCGCTGCCAGGTGAAACTAGTTAATAGTCAGGCAGTTTTGCTAGTCAACAAAACTGCTAGCGAAATTAGGTTTGCTTATATATTGTAATTTTTCTATCTGTGTAAAAAATACTGATTGCAAAACCCTAATACAAATATCATTGTTGCAATTGTATGTGTGTGGCTGGAAGCTAATTATCATTATTATTGAGCCTTTTGTTTGATTGTCATTGTTTAGATTCTAAATTGTTCATTGTGTTCTTGGGTATATTGTGTTAAATCAGTGGGAAATCATTGTTATACATCAAGTGCACTATTGAATCCCAAGAAAAAGCACAACTCCCCCATCATGCTCATTTCGAAACGATCCTTCATTACTTCTTCAAATTCTCTGCATAGTTTCTCAAATTGTTCCCAAAAATGTCTCAGCAGTGCTTCAAGACCCAAGTTGGGTTGAATCTATGCAAATGGAACTTCAGCAGTTCAGGAAACTAAAAGTTTGGAAATTAGTTGATCTTCCTCCAAAAACGTTTCCTATTGGTACTAAATGGGTATTCCAGAATAAGCCAGATAATCAGGGAGTAATAGTTTGAAACAAATCCAGGTTGGTTGTTTTGGGTTTTGCTCAGGAGGAGGGAATTGACTATACTAAAGTGTTTGCTCCAGTTGCTTGCATTGAAGCCATCAGAATCTTTCTTGCTCATGCGGCTCACAAAAACTTTAAAGTTTTTCAGATGGATGTGAAGTGTGCATTTCTCTACGGGAACATTGATGAGGAGATTTATGTTTGTCAACCTCCAGGTTTAGAGGATCCAAATTTTCCAGACAAAGTGTATAATCTTGACAAATCCTTATATGGATTACATCAAGCTCCTCGAATCTGGTATGAAACTTTGACACAATATCTGCTTAGCAAAGGTTTTTATCGTGGTTCGATAGACATGACCCTGTTCAAAAAGGAAGTTGATGGTGAAATGTTGATTGTTCAAGTGTACATTGATGACATCATTTTCGGGTCAACAAATGAGAAACTATGCAATGAATTTGAAGAAGTAATGAAGGATCGTTTCGAAATGAGCATGATGGGGGAGTTGTGCTTTTTCTTGGGATTACAAGTTGAACAAAAGCCTTCTGGTATTTTGATTCATCAAGAAAAGTACATTCTGGAGATTCTCAAAAAGTTCAAAATGGATGATTCTTCTCCAGAGCTTACTCCATTCACTGCTCAGACTTGGTTAACTCATCGCTATCGTTCTATGATCGAATCTCTCATGTATCTCATGGCCAGCCATCCTGATATTACATTTGTTATGTGTTATTGTGCTTGTTTTCAGGCCAACCCGAAAGAATCTCATGAAAAAGTTGTTAAAAGAATCTTTCGTTACTTAAAGGGTTCCTCTCGTTTGGGTCTTTGGTACCCAAAGGAGGGAACTTTGATTTACATGCATATTCTGATAGTGATCATGGTGGTTGCAGGGTCAACCGGAAATCTGTTACTGGTGGATGTCAATATCTAGGAGATTGTCTTGTTTAATGGCAAAGCAAGAAGCAAACTACAGTATCTCTGTCTACGGGAGAGCCTGAATATGTTGCTGCTTCCAGTTGCTTTTTTCAAGTGCTGTGGATACAACATCAAATGATGGATTATGGAATAAATTTTATTCATACACCACTTTTCTGTGATAATGAAGCTGCTACTGGGATTACCAAAAATCCAATTCATCATACTCGTACCAAGCACATTGAAACGAGAATTCATGCCATCAGGGACGCTCCAGAAAAGGGTTTTATAGATATTATTCCGATTGACACAAAAAATCAACGAGCGGATCTTTACACAAAAACATTTGATAAACCACGTTTTTATGAATTGATCTTTATGTTGGGTCTAATATATTTTAAAAACCTCTTTTCTTACCATAATATGTATAGTACTGTAAATAACTCTTTTTTGTTGTTAAACTTTTACTGATAAACTTCTGAGTCTCATATGTCTTCACATCTTTGATTTTTTTTTGTTTTGTTTCAACAATATTTTTTTTTGGTGCAAAAATCCTAACACATCTCACGTTCAAACAGAGGAGTAAAGTCTAGGTTAATCAACACAGATACATCAGCCACAACATAGTTTCAAGTATATGATAATTTCAAACAAACTCTAATATTAATAAGTAGGTCTGGATTATCATCATCATCATCTAAATCTACAGCTCAAACCCCAGGTCTCTTTCTCATCTTGTGAGCATAGCTCTGAATAGCTTCCATTCCCTATCAGCCTTTCCAAAGATAACCACATGCATCAACTTGATAAACAGTTCAGAGAGAGACCACCCGAGCGCAACAAAACCACAATAAAGAAAGCTTGAGTTTCACAGATTTCTGATGTGATTCCTTACAACATTAAGCACCACCAAATACAGTCATTCGGCAGTTACACACCACCTTTTCCCATAATCAGCATCCCTAGATCTAGACTTATGTTCGTCCTCTTGAGCCAATCTTGATTTTCATGGGCCCGCGAGGACCGCCCACGCTTCCAATCATCATCATACTCTGGTTCAACCTCCCTGTACCTGTGATGATCAGCATATCTATCCCGTTCATCCCTATACCCAATAACATAATGAACAATTTAGAATCTAAACAATGACAATCAAACAAAAGGCTCAATATTAATGATAATAAGCTTCCAGTCGCACACATAGAATTGCAATAATGATATTTCGTATTAGGGTTTTGCAATCAGTTTTTTACACAGATAGAAAAATTACAATATATAAGCAAACCTAATTTCGCTGGCAGTTTCGCTGACTAGCGAAACGCCTGACTATTAACTTGTTTCACCCGGCAGCGAACTACAGTTTAGCCGGGTGAAGGGACACAGCTGACTCCGGGCGAAACTATAGTTTCGCCCGTAGTTTCGCTGGAACACAAAAGTCAACAAAATACAAATTACAAGAGAAAAACTAACATTAATCCTATTACAAAACATTTAACCTATCAACTATAGTAAGTTCAACTATACTAGATTATCAATTACAAAACAACAACATTATTCTTGCATGAGATGGATGCCAGTCTTTGCTTGCCAAGTAGCTTCAATTCCGTGCGACCCTCGGCAACCACATTACCTGCCAACTGAAGATGCATATAAAAAGTTAGCGTTGCTGAGTGAGTTCTAGTTTAATAATATAGAAAATATACTTTTGTAAACTTCACTTGGTGATCATTCATCATCATACATAATCAATCATTAAGAGATTCTTTATCTTTCTTTCTTTCATTATCTTTCACTTTTATTGTCTAGGTTTCCACAAAGCAAGAGCCTATATTCCTGTCGGCAAACGATTTTTGGTAGCTAACCTATTCGACAGTTGACCCACACTGCTAGGCACGAAGCCAGCTCATGAATACAGGTCCTATTGATTTGGTCAATCCCCAGGATTAGACCCCAGATGTGCATCCTGAATCACTCACACATCAGTTAGGTTAACGACAACAAGGTCGTGCACCTCATTCCATCGTGCTTGCAAGGCTTTCCATTGATTATAAGGGCCCGGGGTAACATTCATTAAGTTCCACTATCCTCTTTTATTTCTTTCTGTCCACTTGGTTATGAGTAATACTTTTAAAATATTCACTGTTTTAATAATCACATATCATGAAGTATAAATAAAACTATCCATAACAAGAAGCCCATAAGAAGAGAATCAAACATTAGAAACATTAAACAAGCATAATCTTTCTTTATAAATCAGTACTTAACACTTAAATTCCATTCCCAAAATTAAGAATAATTCTAAGTCCCCAAAGAAATACAGATGAACAATAATAAATGTGGATGAACAAATACGGATGAATTCTTCAGAAAATATTCTAAGTGTCCAAAGAAATGCTGGTAGAACAAATGCGGATGAGCATAAACAAATGCTGATGAACACTTAACAAATGCGGATGAAACTATACAAAATGCGGGTGAACACTTAACAAATATAGATGAACAAATTCCCACAGCAGACAACCAAAGTCCACAGCGGATGACCAACTCCACAGCGGATAGTCAAAATGCCTAACTGTCCACAGCGGACATGTAATGTCCACAGCGGACATGCAAATCCATAGCGGACAGTCTCCATAGCGGATGACCAACATCCACAACGGACACTCAAAATGCCTAAGTGTCCAAAGCGGGCATGCAAAGTCCACAATGGACATGAAAATCCACAGCGGACAGTGTCCACAGTGGATGACCAACATCCACAACGGATACTTTGTTTATAACCAAGTGTCCACAGCGAACTCACAGAATCCACATCGGACACCAAGTCCAGTACCTGTGATGCAACTTATGAAATTTTCCAGACCCAAACATCATATTAACATGAACTTAGCTTAGATCTATCATGTCAAATACTTAAAACAAGCTTAAAACTACACAACATCAAAGAAGGCATATAAAAACACACACACCGCATACACATCAGATGTAAAAATGTAGAAAACTCATGCTTCGGTTGTAAAAATTCAGTTAATATGCATTTCAGCCCCAAACTAGTTAAAAACAAGTAAAATAGGGGAATCTAGAACTCACCTCTAATTGCTTTAGAGTAAAACTCCTCCAAACCTAAGAGCAACCTAGAGTTCTAGCACCTAACACACCGAAACAAGCAGCCAACACAAGAAACATGTAAGAATCGATCCAACAGCTCGAACACAGCTGGAAACCAATCAGAAAATACATGAAAACCTCACCTACAAGTAGCTCTTCCTCCTCTGCTCTCTCTAGAAACCGATTGCAGCTTTTCTTTCTTATGCAGCAGAGAGCAAGAAGAAGATGTGTTGCCACTTGCATAACTTTAACCCCTTGACTTGGGATATTTCACCTTTCTTTCTTTTACTCTTCTTTTCTTTTCCTTTTAGTAAATTTTTTGGTGTTACAAGTCCACTGTAACACCCGAAAATTTAAAAAAAAAAAAAGAAGAGAAAAAGAAAAGAAAAGAGAAGAATAAAGAAAGAAAGGTGAAATAACCCAAATTGAGGGGTTAAAGTTATGCAAGAGGAAAACTTTAATATAATTATGTTTAAAAGTGGGCATGGCCGCCCATACTTCTGCTCACCAACTGCCTTTGATAGCAGAAAAAGAAGAAAAGCAGACTTCCATCGGTTTTTAGAGAGAAGAAGAATAAGATCGTCTAGAAGGTGTTTGAACTCCAAGTGCTCTCGAGTTTGGAGGATTTTACTCGAAGGCTGCTGTAGGTGAGTTCTAGATCCTTGGTTTTTTTGTTTTAAACATGTTTTGGGGCTAAAATACATGTAAACTAATATTTTTGTAATTTGCAGTATCTAATCGTATGTATTACCCTCTGTTCTATGTGGGTATGTGTGTTTGTGAATGTTTGACTGAATTATGTGGTTGTATGCTCGTTTTATAAGCTTAGTATGCTAAATTTGGGCTAAGTAAATGTTAGGATGATGATCGGGAACTGAATTTAGTATAAGTTAGAACTGACAAGTGCCCATTCGCCCAAACTGCCCATGCACCTAAGTCTTTGCTCATGCACCTAAGTTTCCCATGCGCCCAAGTATTCATGTTCCTGCATAGTGTTATGTTCCTGCATAGTTCCCACGAGCCTAAGTTTTTTGCCCATACGCCTAAGTGTTACTCATGCGCCTAAGTTTTCCCATGCGCCCAAGCGCTCATGCGCCTGCATAGTACCCATGCGCCTGCATAGTACCCATGCGCCTAAGTTTTTCCCATGCACCTAAGTTTTTCCCATGGGCCCAAGTGTCCCATGCGCCCAACTGTCTGTGCGCCTGCATAGTGCCCAGGTGCCTGCATAGTGCTCATGCGCCTAAGATGACTTAGAATTTTTCTAAAATTTTGGGAAAAATGGAAAGTTATGATTAAGCTCTGGAATGTTTTGGTGGGTTATGTTTGTTCATGTTATGCATGTTGTGGGCAGTTATTAATGTTCCTTATTAAGTATTATTACGTGACTTTACATGGTGTGTTAATGCTCTTGTACGTAAAGTATTATATAATGAAAGTGAAAGACATTATTAACGAAGTGGAACCTAATGAAAGAATGTAAAGTATTGCAAGCAACTGAAAAGAGGTTCACAACTCATTGAGGGGTTGTTAGCTCAACTGTGTGCGGTTTAGCTAACCCATGAGGATGCGCACAGGGGTCAATCCTTGTGATTGACCAATATGTACAAAACGGGACCCTTGTCACTTGCCCTGGTACTGGAGTCAGCTTCGTGCACAATGTTAGGGGTCTATTTATAGACTTCGGCCCAGTTCCTGCTTCGTGCACAATGTTTGGGGTATAGCATATGACATTGGTCTAGATGAAAGTGAAAGATAATGATGAAAGTACGAAATTAATGAAAAGAATGTTGAAAGATAATAATGATATTATCAAGATGTATGTATGTTGTGTGATCATGGACGAAAGTTATGGAAAGGGTTTTACTAAAGGTAAAGTATTTTATTATATAAAACTAGAACTCACTCAGCAACGCTGACTTTTTATGCATTTTTAGTTGGCAGGTAGCTTGTTGCTGAGGGTGAATCTACTTGGCGGGCAAGACTGGCATCCATCTCATGCAATAATAATGATGTTGTTTTGTGATACAACTAAGTGACATTTTGTAATCTTTTAAATGATGATATATTACTTGGCAAATGTATTTATTAAAACATGAAATGGTTTTGATGAATCATTTCGCTGTAATATTTCATTTACTTAATAAATCATAATATGTTTTGATAAATGATGTTGTGATTGACCAACAATAGGGTTCTCGGGAACGGGGCCTTACATCCACCCCCCTTATAAAGGTTTCGTCCCGGAAACCTGGCACTCCTCGAAGAGCTGTGGGTAATGCTACCTCATCTCTTCCTTAGTTTCCCACGTAGACCTGAATCCTATCCTGTGCCACCCCTGTATTCGCACCAGTGAAACCACTTTATTCCGCAGCCTCTTCTCTTTTCTGCCGATGACGGCCACTGCCTGCTCCACATGATTGAGTCATTCCTCCACCTTGATGTCCTCGAGTGGCACAATCATATCCTCGTCGGCTAAGCACTTTCTCAATTGAGATACATGGAATGTCGGATAGATTCACTTAACTCATCGGGTAGCTCAACTTATAAGCCACCTCTCCAACTCGAGCAATGATTTGGACAGGCCCTATATACTTTGGGCTTAGCTTTCCTCGCCTCCTGAACCAGATGATCCCTTTCCAAGGTGAAACCTTCCACGTAACTCTATCACCCAGCTTGAATTCGATTAGTCTAAGTCTTTTGCCGACATACGATTTCTGTCTATCCTTTGCTGCTTCCATAAAGGCCTTGATCTTCTCCAACTTTCTGGTCATAGCCTCGATCACCTCAACGCTCTCCAACTCTTTCTGCCCGAATTCACCCCAACATACGGGCATTCTACACTTCTTATCGTATAGCATCTCGTAAGGAGGTATACCAATGCTAGCAGGATATCCGTTGTTATATGAGAACTCGGCTCAAGGTAAGTGTTTGTCCCAACATCCACCAAGGTCGATGACGTATGCTCGTAGCATATCCTCCAGCGTCCGAATCGTCCTTTCCGACTGACCATCCATCTGGGGATGATAATCTGTTCTGATATGTAGCTTCATCCCCCTTGCATTGATGGAATCTCTTCTAAAACTTAAATGTAAACTGAGTGTCACGGTTAGACACTATAGACACCGGTACACCATATCGAGTCACAACCTCTTTGATGAACAGATCCGCCAATCTCTCAGATGAATACGTCTCGTGGATCGGTAGAAAGTGAGCACTCTTTGTCAGGCGGTAAACTATCACCCATATAACCTTCTCATCCTTAGGGGTCTACTTAGTCAATGGTGAAGCTATCTTGGAGAAGTTTTGGATGACTCTTCTGTAGTAGCCCGCCAAACCCAAGAAACCATAAATCTTAGATGGCATCTTTGGAGACTTCCATTGCATCACCGTCTCAACCTTCGTCGGGTCCTCCATGATCCCTTCAGGATTAACCACGTGACCCAGAAACCGAACTTCGCGTAACCAGAATGCACACTTGGAGAACTTGGCATACAGCTTCTCCCTTCCAAGCGTCTCCAGCACCTCCCGAATATGTCCGGCATGCTCTTCTTCACTCTTTAATAAATAAGGATGTCCTCGATAAACACAATCACTAATTTATCTAGCATAGGCCGACACGCCCGATTCATCAGGTCCATAAAAGCAAACCAAAATACATAACGAGAAACTCATAGTTTCCTAATACCTACAAAATGTTGTTTTGGGAATATCCTGCTCCCTCACCTTCAGTTGGTGGTAACCAAATCAGAGATCTATCCTTGAAAACCAACTGGCACCTTGAAGCTGATCAAACAGGTCATCAATCCTCAGTAACGGATACCGATTCTTCACAGTCAGCTTATCCAGCTCACGGTAGTCGATACACACCCTTATGCTACCGCCCTTCTTCTTTGCAAACAAGACCTGAGCACCCCAGGGAGAGATACTCGGACGGATGAACCCATTATCCAGAAACTCTTGCAACTAGACCATCAGTTCCTTCATCTCGGAAGGAGCTAGTCGATACGGTGCCTTGCCAACAGGTTGGGCACCAGGTATAAAATAAATCTGGAACTCAATCTCGCGGTCCGGTGGCACACCTGGTAGATCCTCCGGTAATACGTCTGGGAAGTCACACACGATCGGTACGTCGTACAATCGTGGTACTGACGCATCCACATCTTTCACATAAGCCAGGTAGGCACTACATCCACGTCTCATGCACTTCTCGGCGACCACCATTGAAATTACCTTCGGAACCGTACTGACCCTATCGCCGTAAATCATCATCGAACTCCCATAAGGTGTGGTCAGTCAAATCATCTTCTTGTGACACAAAATATTTGCCTTATAAGCTGCTAGCTAATCCATCCCTAAAACCACATCAAATCCGCCTAGGGGCATCACGAATAATTTAGCAGAGAACCAATAGCCTTCCAACTTTATGCCACAGTCTTCTTCCATAACAAAAATCCTGATTGACTTACCAACGGCAGTTTCTAGATCGAAGGGCTCATCAATCTTCCAACTCCTAGTGGGCAACTTATCATAGAAGGCAGCAAAATAAAACTCCTACTAGCACCAGAATGAAAAGCACAGAGGCACCAGTTCGGTTTACTGGAAATGTACCTGACACCACGTCGGGGTCCAACCTAGCCTCCACCCAAGTTATAGCAAATGCTCTGGCCTTCGCCCTCTGCCCGCCTTCTCAGTCCCCTTCTTCACCCTGGAGCTCTCAGCCCTCTGCTTCTTGCAGTCCTTGCTCATATGCCCCTTCTCGCCATAGTTGTAACATTTCACCACACGACAACTCCTTGCCATTTGGCCCTCCTTTGAACACCGAAAGCAGGCATTCGATACCCACCTACATTCTCCTACATGCCCCTTCCCGCACTTCTCGTACACCTTCACTCCTATCTCGGTTGCAGTCACCTTGCGCCCCTCTACCTTCGCCCTTTTGCCCTTGGGAGGGAAACCACCACTACCTGCACATTTTCTACTCCATTTCTCCCCCCTCTTCTCGTCTTCCCACATAGCCCTGATGACCCCAGTCACCACAGACGGCAAAGTCTTGTGCATGACTTGGTGAACTCCCTCAGCTACAGCCTCCTTCACTATGGTCATTAGGTTAACGCTCTCATTCCCACCTCCATGGTGATGAAACTCAGGCTCTTCAGGACCCCCTTCAGCAGTCCTAGCCCAGTTCCTCGTGACACGTGGTCCAACACCACGTCCACCACGACCTCCACCTCTAAAAGCCCCCGAAGATCGAGAACCAGCCATCCTCTAAACACTATAAGATTCAGACACCAACACGGTCATTCAAGGTAATAGCTTAGATTATGTCAAGTATAGTAAGTCCCTAATTACAATGGCCAGTTGTGATTAGCCACTTACTTTACTCTTCATCCCCCAAGCATTCCCTATCCAGACTACATCAGTATCCAAATCTACTAAGCACATAAATCAAATAGCACACGCACATAATACCGATTAACTTTATGAAAAATTACCTGATGGCACGTAGCTACTTGGGCTGGCATCCCTCCATTCGGTCCGATTCTCAGTTTAAGTTTAGGTTTTGAAAATAATTTACGCAATTCTCATAAAGTTGGCTCTAATACCAACATGTAAGGCCCCGATCCCGGAGACCCCAAGTTGGTCATTCATCGCATCATTCATTATAAAAACTCATTTAAAATATATAAACATAAGAAAATATTGCAGCGGAAGAATTATCAAAACCATTTCATACATTTATAGTTACTTTTGCCAAGTATTACATCGTTGATTGAAATCACAAAAGAGTACTTAGTTGTATTACAAAACAACAACATTATTCTTGCATGAGATGGATGTCAGTCTTTGCTTGCCAAGTAGCTTCAACTCCGTGCCACCCTCAGCAACCACATTACATGCCAACTAAAGATGCATATAAAAAGTCAGCGTTGCTGAGTAGTTCTAATTTAATAATATAGAAAATATACTTTTGTAAACTTCACTTGGTGATCATTCATCATCATAGATAATCAATCATTAAGAGATTCTTTATCTTTCTTTCTTTCATTATCTTTCACTTTTATTGTCTATGTTTGCACAAAGCAAGAGCCTATATTGTTAGTTGGCAACAAATGCCGAACCCCTGTCGGCAAACAATTTTTGGTAGCTAACCCATTCGACAGTTTACCCACACTAGTAGGCACGAAGCCTACTCATGAATACAGGTCCTATTGATTTGGTCAATCCCAGGATTAGACCCTAGATATGCATCATGAATCAGTCACATATCAGTTGAGCTAACGACAACAAGGTCGTGCACCTCATTCCATTGTGCTTGCCAGGCTTTCCATTGATTATAAGGGCCCGAGGTAACAATCATTAAGTTCCACTATCCTTTTTTATTTCTTTGTGTCTACTTTGTTATGAATAATACTTTTAAAATATTCACTGTTTTTAATAATCACATCTCATGAAGTATAAATAAAACTATCCATAACAAGCAGCCCATAAGAAGAGAATCAAACATTAGAACCATTAAACAAGCATAATCTTTCCTTATACATCAGTACTTAACACTTAAATTCTATTCCTAAAATTTCAAAATAATTCTAAGTCCCCAAAGAAATGCAGATGAACAATAATAAATGTGGATTAACAAATGCGGATAAAGTCTTCAGAAGATATTCTAAGTCTCCAAAGAAATACTGGTAGAACAAATGCGGATGAGCATAAACAAATGCGGATGAACAATTAACAAATGTGGGTGACACTATAGCAAATATGGATGAAACTGTACCAATGCGGGTGATCACTTAACAAATGCAATTGAACAAATGCCCACAGCGGAAAACCAAAGTCCACAATGGATGACCAAGTCCACAGCGGATAGTCAAAATGCCTAAGTGTCCACAGCGGACTTGCAAAGTCCACAGCGGACAAGCAAATCCATAGCGGACAGTGTCCACAGCGGATGACCAACATCCACAACGGACACTCAAAATGCCTAAGTGTCTACAGCGGACATGCAAAGTCCATAGCAGACATGCAAATCCACAGCGTATAGTGTCCATAGCGGATGACCAACATCCACAACAGACACTTTGTTTAAGTGTCCAAAGCGGACTCACAGAGTCCACAGTGGACACCAAGTCCAGTACCTGTGATGCAACTTATGAAATTTTTTAGTCCCAAACATCATCTTAACATGAACTTAGCTTATATCTATCATGTCAAATACTTAAAACAGAGCTTACAACTACACAACATCAAAGAAGGCATATAAAAACACACACATCGCATACACATCAGATGTAAAAACAAAGAAAACTCATGCTTTGGTTGTAAAAATTTAGTTAATATGCATTTCAGCCCCAAACTAGTTTAAAACAAGTAAAATAGGGGAATCTAGAACTCACCTCTAACTGCTTTGGAGTAAAACTCCTCCAAACCTGAGAGCAACCTGGAGTTCTAGCACCTAACACACCGAAACAAGCAGCCAACACAAGAAACACGTAAGAATCGGTCCAGCAGCTCAAACATAGCTGAAAGCCGAGCAAAAACATAAGAAAACCTCACCTACAAGCAGCTCTTCCTCCTCTCTCTCTCTAGAAACCGATTGCAGCTTCTTCTTTCTTTTGCGGCCGAGAACAAGAAGAAGAGGTGTGGGCTGCCATTCTTCTTTTAAATCCCATACTGGGCAAGTTTGCCACTTGCACAACTTTAACCCCTTGACTTGGGATATTTCACCTTTCTTTCTTTTTACTCTTCTTTTCTTTTCCTTTTGGTAAATTTCCGGGTGTTACAAGTCCACTGTAACACCCAGAAATTTAAAAAAAAAGAAGAGAAAAAGAAAAGAAAAGAGAAGAATAAAAAAAGAAAGGTGAAATAACCCATGTTGAGGGATTAAAGTTGTGCAAGAGGCAAACTTTAATATAATTTTGTTTAAAAGTGGGCATGGCCGTGAAGATCATGTATAGGTTGGACTCACCTTAGATTAGGTTATGTTTATATTTCTTTGTAATAGGCTTAATGTTAGTTTACTTTTGTATGTTCGTTAATTAGTTTAGTTTTGCTGTCACATCGAAACTATGAGTGAAACTGTAGTTTCGCTCATAGTCAGCTGCTAGTTTCACCCAGCAAAACTGTTAGTCTCAGCTAGGTGAAACTGTGACTTTAGCAGAATAGTTTCGCTGACAGCGAAACTGTCAGCGAAACTATCATTACTATATATAGTTTTAATCTTGTTCATTGTTGGGCATCCTTGCAAAACCATAATCGTTTACTCTTGTTGCATGTGTCTATTGTAGGCGGAATTTTCAATGAAATATATTGAGCCTTTGTTCTTTTATTGTATTGGTTCATTAATTGCTTTATGTTGAATACTTTTGAATTCTTCTTCTTCATCAAAGTGTTTGTTGTTTGTTATTATTGTTGATATTGAACGAATCAACCTCTCAAATGTACTGAAATTCGATCAAATGGTCCAACAAAATGGTATCAGAGCAATAGTGCTCTTGATCTTTTGAGGTTTTTGGTTGTTTATGTTCAATATCAATATTTCATCAATTCCGGATCAAATTTGAGTGTATTTGATATGGAATTTGATTGAATTTTGTTTGTTATTGGTTGGGAAAGCCTTGGTAATCATCAGATCTCAAGTTTATTGAGATTTGGGTGATTTCAGTGATGGATATGATCTGCCCAAAATACATATTGAATTGATGTGGCTAGTATGTCATGATCCAAGTCGGGTCATACCCAATAACGAGATAGACAAACACCAAAGATATTTGTTTTATGATATGATCATATAAATAAATATTAACACTTAGAATATTTGGAAATTGGGTTTCCAAACATTTACACTTGTGTTGTATATAAATTATATGGATAAATTATTTCAAAGAGAGAGGAATATTAATTCATCCGCATTCGTTTTACACAGCCGCATTTGATGTGGTTGAACAAATGCGGATGATGTTTACTCACCCGCATTCGTTTAACACAGTCGCATTTGATGTGGTTGAACAAATGCGGATGATGTTTACTCATCCGCATTTACAAATGCGGATGATGTTACTCGTCCGCATTTACAAATGCGGGTGAACAAACCCTGTCCGCATTTGTTTTGGAACAAATGCGGATGAGCATTTCTGGAAATGTTGATGGAAACATACATCTGCATTAGCTAATACGAATGACCATTTGCAAATGCGGACGAATTACTTCACACGCATTTACAAATGCGGGAGAACAACTTCATCCGCATTAACTAATGCGGATGTTGTTCTGAGAAATGCGGATGGGTTAAGGGGCTGGGCCCCACCTACTTTTCTCTCTCCTGAACTTTATGTTTCCAAGGACATGCAATATAAGATGGCTTGCAGATCTCTCTAAACTTACGACATAAGAACACGAAAAGTGTAAGAACCCTTTTTCTCTCGATCGGTCTAGAGAAATATAAAAGGGAGTTGTATAAGTGAAAATCATAGCAACCGGTGTTCTTGTTGGTGGCTCGTGGGTAGATCAGCTTGAGGCTTCTTGCTTTAGGAGCTGTTCACCTCCTGCCGACCTCATTGTTGAAGGTATTTCTTCATACCTTCTATGGTTGTTTGTAAGCATGATTTCATATATCGATCCATATGGGTTTTGACTGATTTTATATAAAAATGTTTTATATATAAATTAGCTCACTGTAACAAGTTAAAATCATATTCCGATGCGTTCTTATATTTTATAAGGATAAAATAAATCTGTTTATATATAAATCCCTTCATTCAGATTGATTTCGTGTTTAAAAAGCTTTTCAGATTCAACGGGTGAAATTAGAGTTCTTCCAGCGAAACTGTCATCTTCGTCCAGCGAAACTACAAGTGTTTTACACTTTGTGGTTGTTTCGAGCATCTCAGCAAAAGTATAGACTTTGAACGAAAGTTTAGCAGTGTTTGTGTTCAACTTCCAAGCGAAACTACTGTCGAAATTACCTCTGAACAAAAGTTCAAGCTTGTTTCGTGTGAAATTGTTGGCGAAACTAAGCATTTTCAAGCTTCTGGCTAGCGAAATTGCTGCCGAAATTACTAGCGAAACTACTGTTCATTCTGCGAAACTAGCATGTCTAAGCTGACTACTCTCACTCTTGCTAATCTTGAAAGTGTGGCACCCAACAGACCCCCGAGACTCATCAACGGAGACAATTTTGAAGATTGGAAGAGATGTCTCAAAGCCTTTTTGTTCTACACTGATCACAATCAATGGGAATCAATTATTTCTGGTCCACACATACCAACCGTTATTGTCGGTGATGTTGTTTCTCAGAACAAGGACCCAGCTAAGTTCAATGAAAGAGATCTAAAGTTGATTGATAGAGATCAAAAAGCCTTCGGAGCTTTAACTCTATGCCTGCACCAGACATCTACAATCGTTTTGCTGAACACAAGAATGCTAAGTCTCTTTTTTATGCTCTCTGTGAGTTCTATGACGGGAATGATGAGTTGGTAAAAGATAAGAGTATTCAAGCTAAAAAGGAGTTTAACTCTTTTGTGGGATACAAGAATGAGAGTCTCACTGATCTTACAAATCGTTCTCTGATAGTTTCAAGCACGCTGAAGAAATATGATGAGAAACTCTCAAATAGTGAGCAAGTAAACAGGTTGTTAGACTCTCTCCCACCTCAGTGGAGTTTACAGGTGAGGATGTTAAAGCAAGAAAGAGGTTTCACTAACTACAAGCTTATGGACATCATTAATAAGCTTAAATCATTTGAGTTAGACATGAAACAAAGGGTGTTTAATCAGACCTTGATGCCTTCATCTAGTTTCACTCAGAATGCTGCATTACTTTCTTCCACTGCAAGCTCTCCAATGCAGGCATCATGACAAGGAGGAGTGAATACTGGTGATCATTCTGGTGGTAGTGTTAATGCTTGTAGAGATCAAGCTAACTAGAAAGCAAATGCTAGAACGTCAATTCCATCTGAAACGATGGCTCTATTTGGCATGTTCGTACAGAGCTATGAGGCAATAGTGGTTGGAGAGTTGAAAGGAAAAGGAATGACAATGAAGGATATGTATCAGGTGGATCCTGATGATCTAGAAGAGACTGACATTCAGTGGAAAATGGCTATGTTGACTCTAAGAGCCCGAAGATTTATGGAGAGAACTGGTAGAAAGAATTTTGGAGGTCAAAGCTCTAACTCCAAATTAGGATTTGATAAATCCAAACTGAGGTACTTTAATTGCAAACAGTTAGGGTACTTCAAACGAGAATGTCCACTGCCGATTATCACTGATTCAAGCAATTCAGGAGTCCCAAGATTGGCCTCAAGCGGGGATAAAGAAGAAATGAAACAGAAGAAAGAGACAGCCTTGATCTCTAATTTTGACTGGAGTGCAGAAGTTGAAGAGATGAGAGATGAATTAACCAAGCGTTGGTTGCTGAGATTGTTGAAGAGAAGGAGAATATGAACAGTGAGGAAGAATTTGATCCATTTAAAGAGTTTAGAAGTGAAGCTGATGAAACTGAGGAGGGTGAGAAGTGTGTTAAGAAGATTATAGAAGAAAATTTGAAGCCAGTCAAATGGATTTTTCATTATCTTAAAGGCTCTTCTCGTTTAGGGCTTTGGTATCCTTATGGTGGGAATTTTGACTTACATGCTTATTCTGACAGTGATTCAAATGGTTGCAGGTTAAACAGAAAATCGGTTACTGGAGGATGTCAGTACCTAGGAAATTGTCTTGTATCATGGCAGAGCAAGAAAAAGACTACTGTCTCTCTTTCCACGGGGGAGGCAGAGTACATTGTTGCTTCAAGCTGCTGCTCACAAGTGCTCTGGATACAACATCAGATGATTGACTACGGTATCAACTTTCTCCACACACCGTTGTTCTGTGACAACGAAGCAGCCATTGGCATTGTAAAGAATCCTATCCATCATTCCTGAACCAAGCATATCGAGACACGGATTCATGTAATCCGTGACGCTCAGGAGAAGGGTTTTATTCATATTATTCCCATTGATACTAAAAATAAAAAAGCAGATCTTTTCACTAAACATTAGATAAACCTTGTTTTTATGAATTGATCTCTATGCTAGGATTAATATCATTTTAAAATCCATTTTTCTTTAAATCTAAGTCATGTGAATATTGTTTATACTTCTTTGTTTTTCTTTTCATCTTTTTGGTAAGCCCCATAGCTCTTTCTCATTTCACATAATAAAATATATATATAATATAAAAAATCTTTACTTTGAAATTTCTTCAATCTTGTTGATTGTAGAAACTTCGGGGGAGAATAATAAACGGTTTCCTTCTTGTTCTCTATAGCAGAATTATCCTAAATAAAATTTGCAGACAAGGATGATGTGAAGGAAGTCAATAGTATTGTGTTGGGATATGCTTGATAGGTTCAGCCAGAAAGTGAAGTAAACAGTAATCTCGTGGCTAAACTAACAGAATAAGAAACTTGGTGATTCGGATAATTTCCTTGACATTTTTGGCCTTCACAAAGTTATTAGTCCTTGTTCAAAATGGGTTGAGAACGTGATATTTCTGCTTTGATTTATTTTTTAACAAAAGTATCCTTATTCTTCTTTGCCATCCTATCTCAAAAGCTATATGCTTGTTCTTCTTTGTTTCTAAGAAGCTCCTGTCTGTATTCTTCCTCGTGCTCATCTCCTCTGCTATGTGTGAACATTAACCTGGAGTGATGATCTCCTTTGCTGTATGATAGTACTGACCTGGAGCTCTCATCGGCACAATTTGATGATCTTCTTTGTTATACGTAAGTATAGACCTAAAGCTCTCATCTGAAAGACTCAATTGATCAACTCCTCTGTTATACGTGAGTATAGACCTGGAGCTCTCATCATTTGATGTCTATAAGGAATGTTCTTCTTTTGTAAAAGGATCTTTGTTACTTTTAAAAAGGAAATAGTCAAACAGGATGTGTCATTTGTTTAATATATCATGAGGACAGGATAAGTTTCTTTGCCAAATGTCTGTGGGGACTGAGTCATTCAAGTGTGCTTTAAATGAACCAAAACATGATAACTGTAGCTGCGGTTTACTTGTTGAAAAGAAGAAGGCATGGACTTATAAGGACAAGTATGTCAGCAATTCCGCCTAACTATGACTCTCCAGAAGATCTCTTTAGCTTCTCGTTCCTCTCTATCCTTATTTTTTCTTCTTTTATTATGTTAAAAATATGAAAGTTTGGTGAGGTCTTGTGGGGCAAATTCTTTAATTCTTTTTCTAAATATTTTATTTTATATTATTTTTAAAAGGTAAATAATTTTTTTTTAAATTTTAAGTTTCCAGCGAAATTATAATTTCGTTGATAGTTTCGCAGAGTGATATTGTAGATTCGCCGGCTCTTTCGCTCAAATCAAAGTCATTTCTGACCAAAGCTTATACGGGCGAAACTATAGTTTCGCTGCAGCGAAACTATAGTCTATATATCGCTTCTTGCATAACTAAGACTTCTTTTTCGCTCAATCGAGGTTTTAGGTCTTTGAGAGTATACCGTGTCTATCTCGAACGATTCTGAGATTCTGTGTGTTTGTTACATGTTTGATGGTAGTTTAAGCACCTAATGTGAGTTTCAAACCTTGGACAATAATTTAATCTAGGTTTAATCAACTCATTTTGAACCGATTGGCTGAAACTCTTTGGTACCTTCGCAGTTCTTGCTGCGAAAGTATCGATAGTCCAGCGAAACTGAACGAAAGTTCAAAGGTTTTTCAGCGAAACTGTGAAGTCATGCTATCCGAGCGAACTTAACAGTTTCGCTTGTCATGTTTCAGTTTCGCTGCGCCGAATTTATAGTTTCGGCGTGCCGAATCTATTGCTCTGGCGTGCCGAATCTATTGCTCTGGCATGCAGAAACTGCTTCATGCTTGTTGCCGAAAGTACATTTTCGCCTGCCGAAACTACTGTTTCGGCTAGCGAAACTATACTTTCGCCTAGCAAATTTAAATTGATTTTTCTACATTTTCATTCTTTTTAATTATTTTTCTTTATTATTCATTTTAATATATCTTTCTAATTCGTTTCATCTGCTTTTCAGATTATATGGCTAATCTAAAGTTTGATGAGAGGAATAACATCACGGCCATCTTGGATGATACACATCCCAAAGCTGCAGGATTTAGAGACTGTATAAGTTGGCTTTAGAGATCACCTTGCATATGCGGTCACTCATTCTCCCACCATCTACGATCTACAGATCAGAGATTTCTGGCGTACTGCCGAGTACGACACAAGAGCCAATCCTCAGAGGATTGTTGCGAGAGTACTGGAGAATGACATTGTTATTACTGCTGAGATCATTTCATGTAATGCCCGGAATAAAGTTGTAACGAGCCAATTAATAATAATGGGCTTAGCCGGGATTATTTAAAGAAAATAAGCGGGAAATGGAGTATGGACCGAGTAGACCTCGCGGGTTATGTGTTCGGCGAGTTTAAGGTCCCGAGAACACCCGGTATATATAAACAAGTCAGCTTGAGCCACTCTCATTTGCAACTCAGCACTCAACTTCTAGAGAGAGAGTGTAGAGAGAGAAAGTGGAGAGAAAGTGGTGATTCAAGGCTCGGTTGATCAAGAGATTGAAGATCGATGTTTGTGGGCATCCAAACAACAAGAAAAGACCAAGAATCCAGGTAAGAAACATCGTTTAATCGGTTCTTTTAGGGTAAACCTGGATTCTAGGGTTTGGGGTTTTTGAAAGTGGCAAAGAGTCGCCCAAAACTCACGTTTTTATGTAAGAAAACATGTAAGAATCTTAGATACAGCTTCTTGGGTGATAAACCAAGGTTTTGGGTAGAAAATGGGATGGTTCGTAATTTCAGCCCGTTCTGCAAAACTGGATGTTCATCCAGTGAAATTATGTAGTCGTCCAGCGAAACTATGGATCTTCCTGTGAAACTATAGTTTCGTAGGTAGTCTCGCAGACTTGAATTTCCAATGAAAGTTGGGCAAAACTGGCAGCGAAGATGCCAGCGAAACTGCCAGCGAAGGTGGCAGCGAAACTGCTGAAGAAACTAGCAGCGAAACTACTGATCATGCAGCGAAATTAGCAGCGAAATTAGGCAGCAATTAACCCCTTTGAGTGTTAACTTATCTGCAGGCTGTGTAGTGCGACCCTTGCTTAGAAAGCTTGATTGAGAAGCTACTCGCTGAGTTCAGGTGAGTTCTAGATCCCCTATTTTAAAGGTTTTAAACTTGTTTGGGGCTGGAAATGCATACTGAATATATATGTTTTAAATGTCCAAGAATTTAAAAGGTTTTAACAGGAAGATAGATTTTTCCATTAGGTCAGCCCGCCCAGCCAGGGGCTGCTACCCCTAGGACCCCGCTGTCAGGGGCTGTCGCCCCCGAACCCCCGCTGCCCCACGGAGGGTCGGTTTTGTTTTTATGTTGAACATATGTGAATGGTTGATGCATGATGTTTATGATGATGTGTGATGGGTATGTGATGTTTATGATGATGTGTGATGGGGTATGTGATGTTTATGTGATGCTATGTATGAATGTGTTATGTTGACTTTATGTTCCTATTACGTATTATGTTTTATAATACGTTATGTATGATGTATGACTTTACGTGGTATGGCTATGAATGAGCGTTAAGTATTATGTACGAAGTGAAAGATAACAATAATGAAAAGTGGAACGTAATAATAGTCTTGCAAGCAAGACTGAGGTGAGTGACTGTGTGTCACAACAGACTCGTAAGGGGTTTAATCCATGAGATTGACCCGAAGGGAGTCTTTGTGACTCGAAGGGAGTCCATGTGACTCAAAGGGAGTCTCTGTGACTCGAAGGGATCCCTTGTGACTCGAAGGGAGTCCTTGTGACTCGAAGGGAGTCTTCGTGACTCGAAGGGAGTGTTCGTGACTCGAAGGGAGTTTTCGTGACTCGAAGGGAGTCTTCGTGACTCGAAGGGAGTCCTTGTGACTTGAAGGGAGTCTTCGTGACTCGAAGGGAGTCTTCGTGACTCGAAGGGAGTCTTTGTGACTCGAAGGGGATCCTTGTCGCGTACCCCGGTACTGTCGGTCTTCGGACATGAGTCGGGTATTGCATGAGACAGGATCCATATTGAAGTGAAAGATAATGATGAATGTACGAAATGTACGAATTGAACAATGATGAAGATAATAATAATATTATCAATGGGTACGTATACGATTACGAAGGTTATGTTTAACAAAAGAAAAGTATTTTATTTATAAAACTAGAACTCACTCAGCAACGCTGACTTTTATGTATTTTCCAGTTGGCAGGTGATGGTATCTGAGGATGGCACGGGGTAGCTACTTAGCAAGTTTTTTGGGGATGGCATCCATTTTATGTCAAATGAAATTTTTGTAATGGTTAACAATGATTGTATTGTCTTGCAAAAGTGGTCATTAATATATGAAATGGTTTGTTAAGTATTCCGCTGCGATGTTTTAGCAAATGTAAATATATGTTTTATGTTTATGTGCAATGATTGACCAGCTGTAAGCGTCCCGGTAATAGGGCCTTACATTTCACACGTGTTGAGACTCCAATAGGATAGTGGGGATGAGGTCGTGTTGACAGACCAGGAGGTTTTTGATGCATTCAGGAGTATTGGATACGAGGGCCCTCCTTTTGGCACTAGAAAGGAGATCAAGAAGTCCTTTCTATCCAAGGAGTGGAGATATATCGCCCATGTCTTCATCATGTGCTTAAGATCACCGAAAAGGTGGATCGATAGGCTAAATCTTGACTGGGCCAAAGCTATGGTTATATTTGTAGAGGGCAGAAGGCCAATATAGCCTAACTCATCTTTGACAGCATGGCAGAGAATGTAATGGTCCTAAAGAAAGATAAATGGCTATTGTATCCTCGATTTCTGCAGATGATTATTGATGATCTGATTCCTAATGTACCAAGGCACGAGGAGATAAAGAGGTTAGTGCAGATGAACACTCGCATTTTTTGCCGACTGCTGTGCGATAAGGCACGATTTCAGTGGGAAGATTACACATCTGCTGGAAAATATGTACCCTCCTGAAAGATGGTATTATATTCGGAGGGTGGTTGAGTCAGAGGGTATTAGGGCTGAGGAGACGAGACATAAGCAAGCTAAGTCAATGAAGAAAAGAAAGAGGTATGCTAAAGAGAAGGATTATGACTTCAAAGATCAGATTCATGAGGCTGAACAAGAAGTGAGGGCAGAGAAGGAAAGAAGGTCAAAGAAAAAGGCTGAGGAGGGGGAGTTCGAGAGGAGGACTAAGCACAAACATCAAGCATTCACTGAGCCCCAGAGAAGGGAGGAGAGAGCTGGTTTGGATGAGGATGTTATTAGGTACCTTAACTCCTCTTTAGCTAATGAACTGAGTATGATTAAGACCAAGCTGACCAATCAGGAGGTGAGAGAGAAACAAAAGGATGAGATGCTTGAGGGGATGACCAGGATTCTGTTAGATCAGCAAAAGTTGATAAAAAGATTACTGACAGAGGTCAATGAACTTAAGGCAACAGCCGGCCTGCCGAATCAGCTAACTCAATCTGAGTTAGATGATATGACCGATACTGCTAAGTACCAATTTCTCAATGTGGGTACATCCTCCAGGGTAGGAGAGGGCACTTCTGATGCAGGAGCCGAGGAGGCTGGGGGTTCAGGTGTGAGAAAGGATGTTGAGACTGAGAATGTGACGGGGAGGTCTAAGAATGTAGAAGAGGTGATTGAGGCTGGGTTTGTGAATTTGGACTTTGAAATAGAGAATGATCTGGTGGGAGAGGAGGTTATGAGAGATAATCTAGTGGAAAGTGCTGACAAGAGATTAATAGATGAGGAGGAAGAGGAAGAACAGTTAATTGACTATGATTCTGAGCCTGACTACTATGAGGTCGACGAGAGACCATTGACTTATGTTGCCAAGAAAGGAGAGGATGAAGGAGACGTTTTTGAGATGACAAAAGAAGAATGGTTTGTGAGAGAGAAGGAGCCTGAGGAGCTAACTCCTTTATTTCAAAATATGCCAGGGATGAGCAGAAAGGAAGCTGATAAGAAGATCATAAGCTAGAAATACAACCCCAGCCTCAAGATGTTCATGATCAAGAGGAGAGGGGGAGGGATTACATATCTGCACAAGAGGAAGGCATTTAAGACCTTGCCTAAGTGGGACTTAAGAAGGTTAGCTGTGTTACCATTGCTTGATTCTAATCTTAGTGAGAGGGCCAAGATGCTGGAGGAGGACATCAAGAATGGAATGAATGATAACTTTGAGGCATTCGGATTCATGAAGACGGAGAGAAAGAGGCCAAAGAAGGACAAAGATTGGGAAACTGGAAAAGGGAGGATTGTGCTGAGGGTGAAACCCCCAAAGTCTATGAGCAGAGTTAGATTTACGGATCCCCTTCCCCAATAGCTTTAGAGTTTTGAGAAATGGTTTTATGATAACAATACTGGGGAAGCGGTGATTAGACTAAAGAATGGAGTAGAATTTAGGCTGTTTGACCCGATGGAGATATTTGCCTTATATGATGAAGATCTACTTGTCCTGTGTGAGAATCATATAAAAGTAGGAGCTGGAGCTGAAACGAGAAAAGAAGCTGGATTGTTCATTTCTGTGGCTAACAAGGTGAGGGGAGTGAGGGCTGAGGTGAAGAAGTTGGCTGAGAAGGTTAGAGCAGAAGATGAGCTGAGGATGGATGTGCAGGACTTAGCAAAGAAATTTTCTGAGACAAGTGCACGTGTTGAGGATGTTACTGCAAGAGCTACTAAAGAAATATCAGAGGTAGCTGGAGAGACTGGAGCTAAGAAGTCAAATCAAGAGTGATGAAGACGGTGAGGTCCAACCTAGGGGGATTATTGAAGATCATGTATAGGTTGGACTCACCTTAGATTAGGTTATGTTTATATTTCTTTGTAATAGTCTTAATGTTAGTTTACTTTTGTATGTTGGTTAATTAGTTTAGTTTTGCTGTCACAGCGAAACTATGAGCGAAACTGCAGTTTCGCTCATAATCAGCTGCTAGTTTCACCCGACGAAACTGTTAGTCTCAGCCGGGCAAAACTGTGACTTTAGCAGAATAGTTTTGCTGATAGCAAAACTGTCAGCGAAACTATCATTACTATATATAGTTTTAATCTTGTTCATTGTTGGGCATCCTTGCAAAACCCTAATCGTTTACTCTTGTTGCAAGTGTCTATTGTAGGCGGAATTTTCACAAAAATATATTGAGCCTTTGTTCTTTTATTGTATTGGTTCATTAATTGCTTTATCTTGAATACTTTTGAATTCTTCTTCTTCATCATAGTGTTTGTTGTTTGTTATTATTGTTGATATTGAACGAATCAACCTCTCAAGTGTACTGAAATTCTATCAAATGGACCAACAGGCCGCCCATACTTTTGCTACCAACTGCCTTCGATAGGAGAAAAAGAAGAAAAGCAGACTTCCATTTGTTTTTAGAGAGAAGAAGAAGAAGATCGTCTAAAAGGTGTTTGAACTCCAAGTGCTCTCAAGTTTGGAGTTGTTTTACTCGAAGGCTGGTGTAAGTGAGTTCTAGATCCCCGGTTTTTCTGTTTTAAACATGTTTTAGGGCTAAAATGCATGTAAACTATTATTTTTGTAATTTCCAGCATGTAATCGTATGTATTACCCTCTGTTCTATGTGGGTATGTGTGTTTGTGAATGTTTGACTGAATTATGTGGTTGTATGCTTGTTTTATAAGCTTAGTATTCTAAATTGGGCTAAGTATATGTTAGGATGATGATCGGAAACTGAAATTATTGTAAGTTAGAACTGACAAGTGCCCATGCGCCCAAACTGCCCATGCGCCTAAGTGTTTGCTCATGCGCCTAAGTTTCCCATGCGCCCAAGTATTCCATGTGCCTGCATAGTGCTCATGCGCCTGCATAGTTCCCATGAGCCTAAGTTTTTGCCGATACGCCTAAGTGTTACTCATGCGCATAAGTTTTCTCATGCGCCCAAGTGCTCATGCGCCTGCATAGTACCCATGCGCCTAAGTTTTTCCCATGCGCCTAAGTTTTTCCCCATGCGCCCAAGTGTCCCATGCGACCAACTGTCCGTGTGCTTGCATAGTGCCCAGGCGCCTGCATAGTGCTCATGCGCCTAAGATGACTTAGAATTTTTCTGAAATTTTAGGAAAAATGGAAATTTATGATTAAGCTCTGGAATGTTTTGGTGGGTTATATTTGTTCATGTTATGCATGTTGTGGCCTATTATTAATGTTCGTTATTACGTATTATTACATGACTTTACGTGGTGTGTTAATGCTCTTGTACGTAAAGTATTATATAACGAAAGTGAAAGACATTATTAACGAAATGGAACCTAATGAATGAATGTAAAGTATTGTAAGCAACTAAAAAGAGGTTCATAACTCATTGAGGGGTTGTTAGCTCAACTGTGTGCGGTTTAGCTAACCCATGAGGATGCGCACAGGGGTCAATCCTTGTGATTGACCAATATGTACGAAACGGGACCCTTGTCACTTGCCCTGGTACTGGAGTTAGCTTCGTGCACAATGTTAGGGTCTATTTATAGACTTCGGCCCAGTACCAGATTCGTGCATAATGTTTGGGGTATAGCATATGACATTGGTCTAGATGAAAGTGAAAGATAATGATGAAAATATGAAATGAATGAAAAGAATGTTGAAAGATAATAAAGATATTATCAAGACGTATGTATGTTGTGTGATCATGAACGAAAGTTATGGAAAGGTTTTTACTAAAGGTAAAGTATTTTATTATATAAAACTAGAACTCACTCAGCAACGCTGACTTTTTATTCATTTTCAGTTGAGGATGGCATGAGGGTGAAGCTACTTGGCGAGCAAGACTGGCATCCATATCATGCAATAATAATGATTGTTTTGTAATAAAACTAAGTGACATTTTGTAATCTTTTAAACGATGATGTATTACTTGGCAAATGTATTTATTAAAGCATGAAATGGTTTTTGATGAATCATTCCGCTGCAATATTTTATTTACTTAATAAATCTTAATATGTTTTGATAAATGAGGTTGTGATTGACCAACTGTGGGGTTCCCGGGAACGGGGCCTTACATCCACCCCCTTATAAAGGTTTCGTCCCCGAAACCTGGCACTCCTCAAACAGCTGCGGGTAATGCTGCCTCATATCTTCCTCAGTTTCCCACGTAGACCTGGATCCTTTCCTGTGCCTCCCCTGTATTCGCACCAGTGGAACCACTTTATTCCACAGCCTCTTCTCTTTTCTATCGATGACGGCCACTGGCTGCTCCACATGATTGAGCCATTCCTTCACCTTGATGTCCTCGAGTGGCACAATCATATCCTCGTCGGCTAAGCACTTTCTCAATTGAGATACATGGAATGTCGGATAGATTCCACTTAACTCATCGGGTAGCTCTAACTTTGTTAGACTCAACAATTGCATTAAGAATTAATGCATAAAAAGTATGATGCTTGCCATATCAAACAAACAAACATAATATGTTTTAACATCCAAAACAATTATTTAATAACACATTAACATCATTAACATTCATATCAATCACTAATATTTGTTTAAATTTCATTTTCAGGTTTGTACATAAAAGAAATTTTGACAAGTGTCTGCAGCGGATGAAGATCATCAGCAGCGGATGCAGAAATCTGTCTAAGTGTGTGCAGCGGATGAACATCCATCCCACAGTGGATGAAGAACATACAGCGGACAACATTCATAGAGGATGTTCATCCACAGCGGATGAACATTCCACAGCGGATGAACAAACACTATGCACAGCGGATGACAAGGCTTCTCCACAGCGGATGAGATATCTTCCACAGTGGATGACTTATTCTCCACAGCGGATGACTTGTAGACTCAGGATTATTTTCTATGTAATTTTCTTTACATAAGGGTAGTTTAGTAATTGTATATAGCTTTTGTGTATAGGCTATAAATAGCACACTACCCTAATCCTTTGTAAGGTTTTGAACAATCAATACAATCAAGCAGTTATTATTATTTTCGAGCATTCAAACACACACAAACACACACGCACACACACTGATTTCATAATTGAATCATGGGTTTCCGCACCATGGTTCTTGTTTGTTGATTATTGAGAGATATTGAAAAGATCCTTGGGGAAATCAACCTTTTATTCATGTTCATCATGAGTCCAAGCTGATTTCATCAGGTGGTATCAGAGCCTTGGCTCAATCATTCATTGATTTCGATCCTCTCATTCAACAACATTGATTTTAGTGGTTCATTAGCTTCAAAAACACACATCAACAAGCTGTTTAGTATTCAAACTCATCTTCTTCTACTATTAACACACACAAATGAAAACAAATATGATTTCTGAATCATTTTGTGCATTTGAAGAAGTTTTGTTGATTTTTCAGCTTGAACATCACAAACAACACAAGTTTTGTGAAACAATACACGGGTATTGTTCATCAGTTGTTAAAACATCTTCAAACAGAAGGTTTTTAGCTTCGAAACATCATTAAAAAAAACTAAAAACCCTAATCGGATATCAAGGGTTTTCAACACTGTTTTATTGATTGTTCTTCAAAACAAAGCATTTTTTGAGCATTCTAAATCAATTAGATTGTTCATAATCATCATACACTAGTGACAATCTCACTAGAAACATATTTTGTTCATTGTTCAACCATCGGGTTGAATATTTTGAAAAACATCACAACAAAACCCTAGGAAAACCCTAGGTTTTGCATACACAATTCACGGGAGTTATGTTTGTTGTTTTTGATAAAACTATCGAAAAACTAGTTGTTTGTTTGAAAAGTTTTCAAAATCAACTTTTTGATCCAAAAAGTTGTATAACATATCACAAAATCTGTTTTTAGGGCTTTTGCAAAAGGAATATTGACTTTTGCACTAAAAGACAAATATACCATCATCTATAATCTTACTTGTCATCTGTGACAAAGAAAGAAACAAACATAGGATATTAATTAATTAATTAATTAATTCCTTTATTTGGTAAAAAATTAAAACAAATTAGTTTATCAAATTAACAAACAAATCTAGAGACAATTAGGATTAATTAAAATTTTAGCATCGGACTAAAATTTAAACAAACCAATTTAACTTAAAATTTATTAAGTTTAAATCAAACAAACATGGCTGATGAAATGATGAGTTCTAACAGTGGACTAAAACTCCCAAAGTTGAAGAACAAATTAGACTTCAAGCAATGTAAAATCATGTTCAGAAATTGGATTACATATCAAGATCCAGATTTATGGACATCAATTACTGAAGGTCCTTACATCCCACTGACATTAGGACCAGATTATAACATGCAAAAACCAGTTAGTCTGAAAAGTGTAGGTGGTGATGACCTTAAGCGGGTCAAAACAGACATGAAGGCATATAGCATTTTAGCTATGACTTTGCCTTTTGAAATTTGACACGGGTCGAAAATTTCAAAACTGCTCATGAACTATGGAAGGTTCTTCACACAATATGTGAAGGAAGTGAGGAAATTAGGGAAATCAAAAAGGAAAAACTGAGGACAATATGAAACCTTCCATCACATACATGGGAGTCAATTCCTCAACAGTTGCATAGATATGTCCAACTTGTGAATGAAATGATAGTATATGGAATCAAATATGACACTGTGAAATCAATAAGAAAATGTTGCATACATTGCCTGAGAGTTGGACTCAGTCAGTGTCACTCATGAAAGCAACATTGGACTTAGAGGCTCTATCCCTTTACTCACTAGTAGCCAAGGTTGAAGCACTTGAGATGGATGAAAAATCCAGAAACAACAACCAAATCAGACATGTAGAGGCCTATAAGTTCAAAGAAACTCAACACACAGACAGTGCTTTCCTCACAAGCACAAGAGAAGATGAAGAAAAAGAATTCTTGGATTCTCATGATACATCATTCTTCTCAGCACCAGAATCATCTAGCACAAACACAAGTCTAAGAAGACTGGAGTTCATGCTTCACATGAAGTCACACCTCAAAGCAAGCATCACCCTCATAATTCTACCTCAAACAAACAGTCAAAACCTCAAACATCAAACATACATAGACTTGAAAAACCTATGGATGCTCTTACTATCATTCTACAAAGTGAAGAGCAAAAGCAGCTTATGCAGCCTTTTCAACCAGTTTTGAAGCATTCTTAGGAGCAAGTCTGACTCCATCTCAAATCATCCAACAGGACTTGGATGAGCTTCCACCAGATATGGTAGAAGAAATGGATTTACAATGGTCCATGGCCATGATAGCATACAGGTCTAAAAGGTTTCTACAAAGAAATCGGGGATTAAACATGGACAAAAGACAAGAATTGGTTTTGATAAAACCAAAGTTAGGTGCTATAACTGTCAGCTTTATAGGCACTTTTCAAGAGAATGTCAACAGCCCAGAGTTGACAGAAATACACATCAGGCACAACACTCAAATGGAATTCATACAAACAGACAAGTGCCTCCACCAATCAGTATTCCAAATGCACCAACTCAACCTCAACTCACTCAATTCAGTCCAACTCAACATCCAACATCTTCTGCTATGATCATCAAAAAGGATGGAGAATGTGACTGGAGCCTTTATGAGGCTGAAATTCCATCACCTTCAGATCATGCCCTTATGGCTGATATTGAAGACAAACTAACAGACATCCGAAAGAGGTAAAAGAAAACCTCTGTAGTCAAGCATGCATTGATGAGGTAAATAGGTATAGAGAGCATGCTGATAAACTGTCAAAGAAAGTCATAGAAACAAACATTTTAAATGAAAGTCTAAAATCTGAACAGAAACAATATACAGCTAAAATACTTTCATTACAAACAGATTTAGACAAATTAATGTCTGAAAAACTGACTTTGGCAGCTCAGGTTGAGCAACTCTCTATCTCATTAACTGAGTCTAAAACATTACAACTGAAACTGAAGTGAAACTTCAGAAATTTTAGGTCAGTAACAAGAAGTTCGAAGAACTTCTTGCACAACAAAGGGCCTTTAAAGACCCTTCAGGTTTAGGATATAATAAGGTAAGTCCACCTTATAATTATATTCCTTTACCTGACTCCATGACCAACAAACAGGATGAATCTCATGATTCTCAAGAAAAGACAGATGACTCTAAACAATCATCATCATCATCATCAAAATCACTTTTAAAATCAAAATCACCCTTGATAAAGTTTGTTAAAAGTTCAACACATCATCAATCAAATCAACTGACTTTTATCAAGGAGAAAATAATGAATTTGATAATCAAACAATAGATGATGATGAGGATGATTTATTAGATGATGAGCCTGATCAGCCAATTACTGAAACTTAAAAGGTTTCAAGTGTGGCTGATACATCAAACAAACAAACAAAATAGATTCAAGGATTTGATATCTGTTTCGGTGGAAGGAAAGCTGTATCTTCCATTGCCTCTCCCAAACAGGTAAATAAAGGGAAAGGCAAAACAACCTTTAGCCAAAACAACAATCAGTAACTTTGAAGTTCCATCAAAATCTAATTTGAAATCAAAAGTTTTAGCAAACAAACAAAATCAAGTTACCATACTGTGAATGAAACAATCACTATCAAGGAGACATAAGTACTTGAACAATCACACACAGCAAATTGTTTTTTCAACAAGAAAAACAAGAAACAAAACAAACAAGCTCAGATAGAGAAAAACACTGAAAAACAATCCATTGTTCAAAATAAGAGCAGAATGGGAGTTCCTAAACAAACTCCTCATCAGAAAATTGTTTTAGATAATGATAAAACTTTTTATGACAATTTTCAACACATATCAAGGAGACATAAGTCTCAGAACAGACAAAACACTGACACTAGCTCACAAAAGAGAAGAGCACAAAGCACTTCTCCTAATAGAGCTAAAACTAACCAAAGGAAATCTAGTGTGTTAGAGTTCCAAACCCTGCAGACAATGCTGTCTTGGAAGAAATTTGCGTTGTTGAAAAGACGGAAAACCAAGACCATCTTGGCTTGGGTTGCTCCAACTAACTGATTTCTTTTGTTTTTCAGGAATATCTTAGAAGGCTGACAACATCTGGTATGTTGACAGTGGATGATCCCGTCATATGAAGGAAATGTTCCCTCCTTCAGGATTTTAAGAACAAACATGGAGGCAATGTAGCCTTTGGAGGGATAAAACAGGTGGGAAGATAACTGGCGAAGGAACAGTAACAAATGGGTTGATTAGCTTTGAAAATGTCAACTACTGCTCCAATCTTAGTTCAATCTTCTGAGTGTATCATAAATCTGTGACAAGGGATACGCCACCTTATTTGACTCCAACAACTGCTACATCCTTAAGACGGGTTTCAGATTCCAGAAGATTATATCCTTTTGAAAACTCCTCGTCTAAACAACACATACATTGTTGATATGAACAATGTTTCAGCATCAACCCCTGAAACTTGTTTATTATCAAAAGCCACAGAAGATGTATCACAATTGTGGCATAGACGATTAGGTCACACTAATTTTAACAGAATGAACAAACTTGTTAATAATGATCTAGTCATAGGTCTTCCACAAAAGGAATTTTCTGTATAGACCACTGCACAGCATGTCTGAAAGGCAAACAACATAGAGTTTCCCATAAATCAAAATTGATAAACTCTAATAACACACCACTCAAATTGCTTCATATGGATCTTTTTGGCCCCACAAACATCCTAAGCATAGGAAAGAAGCAATACTGTCTTGTTATAGTAGATGATTATTCCAGATTCACATGGGTTTTCTTTCTTCTACACAAGACATAAACATCACAAATCATTACATCCTATATCACAAAGATTGAGAATCAACTTGATCTTAAAGTTAAATCTTTAAGAAGTGATAATGGCACTGAATTTAAGAATGACTTTATTTCTTCTTTTTGTGCAGAAAAAAGGATAAGTCATCAATTCAGCGTAGCAAGAACTCCGCAGCAAAATGGAGTAGCTGAACAGAGAAACAGAACATTAATAGAAGCATCTAGAACCATGCTAGCTAACTCTCTATTGCCCATATCCTTTTGGGTTGAAGCCATAAACATAGCTTGCTACATACAAAACAGAACATTAATCATCAAAGAACATTCCGAAACGCCTTATGAATTAGTGTTTAAAAGAAACCATATATAGGATTTCTTAAGGCATTTGGATGTTCTGTTTCCATATTAAACACCAGAGAACAATTTTCCAAATTTGCTCCAAAAGCAGAAGATGGATTCTTTGTTGGATATTCTGGAAGCTCAAAAGCTTACAGAGTATTCAATCCAAGGCTAACTATAGTGGAAGAAACAACTGATGTTGTTTACAATGAACATTCTTTCACTAAGAAAGTCATTGGATCAAACTGGCTGTTTCATATTGATGCACTAACAAAATCATTTGACACAGCTTACTTTGATGTTTCAGGTTCAAAGGATAACACTAAATATCCAATGGTTCCACTAACAACCATTGATGTTCCATTGACTGCTGATCCTCTAAGGAGAACCACTAACACTCCTTCAAGTACAACTGTGTCAACACCTCCTGATCAACCAAACATCTCAAGAGAAACATCCTCAGACACTCCAACATCTTCATCTCCTGTACCCAATCAATCACAGGAAACAATAAACCAAAACAACATTAAGATGATGATGACTACCATTCTCTACCAGGCACACATCATGAAATGAAATATTAGATTTCTTTCATGATTCCCCTCAAACATTCACTAAACCCCCTTAATCAGACAATCATACATCTCCCAATACTCTTGCTCACCCATCATCACATGATCAGACAATCACCAATCTTGATTCAACAAGCCATGTTGATCAAACTACAACCACAAGAGTTCACAAGGACCATCCAATAGAAAACATCATCGGTGATCTCAACACCAGATTGACTCGTAATCAATCTGAGACAGCAAACATTTGCTTGTATTCCTATTTCTTATCCTTAACTGTACCCAAAAACATCACTGAAGCATTAATGGACAATAATTGGATAGAAGCTATGCAAGAGGAACTACAGTAATTCAAGAAGCAAGAAGTTTGGAAGCTGGTAGATCTGCCTGAAGGTCAATATGCAATTGGCATAAGGTGGCTATTCAGAAACAAAGCAGATGACAGAGGGATTGTCATAAGAAACAAAGCAAGGCTTATAGCTCAAGGTTATACTCAAGAGGAAGGCATTGACTATCATGATGTATTTGCTCCTGTAGCAAGACTGGAAGCCATCCGAGTATTCCTTGCTTATGCCTCATCTCAGAAGTTCACTGTCTACCAAATGGATGTAAATGTGCATTCCTTTATGGTAAGATAGATGAAGAGGTGTATATTGCTCAACCTCCAGGGTTTGAAGATCCAGATTTCCCCACAGAGTATAAAAGTTGGACAAAGCTTTGTATGGTCTTCACCAAGCACCTAGGAAGTGGTATGAAACTCTATCAAAGTTTCTGCTACAAAATGGTTACACCAAAGGTAAAATTGATCAGACATTTTTCTTAAAAAATAAAGAACAAGACTATTAGTAGTGCAAGTCTATGTGAATGACATATATTTGGCTCCACAAACATACAGCTTTGCAAAGAGTTTGAAACTCTTATGCAATAAAAATTCCAGATTAGCTTAATGGGAGAACTCACATTCTTCCTAGGCCTACAAGTTCAATAATCAACAGATGGAATTTTCATCAATCAAAGCAAATATGTGCATCAGATACTCAAGAAGTATAACATGACTGATTGCAATTCAAGCAAGACACCATTTGCAACTGGATTGAAGTTTGGACCAGATCCAATAGGAACATCAGTCGACCAGAAACTCTACATATCTATGATAGGTTCTCTGATGTACCTTACAGCAAGCAGACCAGATATCATGTATGCAGTATGCATGAGTGCAAGATATCAAGCAGATCCCAAGGAATCACACATAAATGCTATAAAGAGAATCTTCTGATACTTGAAAGGCAAACCAGGTCTTGGTTGTGGTATCCTAAAGATGGAGATTTCTCATTATGTGCATATACAGACAGTGTTTACGGGAGATTGCAATAACAACAGGAAATCAACCAGTGGAGGCTGCCAGTTTCTGGGACCAAGATTGATCTCTTGGCAATGCAAGAAGTAGACAAATGTCTCGTGTCAACAGCTGAAGCAGAATAAATAGCTACTTCTGCATGCTGTTCTCAAGTGCTATAGATTCAAAACCAAATGCTTGACTTTGGCTTCAATTTTCTTGAAACACCCATACACATTGACAATTTTGCAGCCATGTTTATAACAGACAATCCTGATCAACAATCAAAAACCAAACACATAGAGATCAGATATCATTTTCTCAGAGATTGCTCAGAAAAGGTCTAATCAAGTTGATCAAGGTCCATACAGACAATCAGTTGGCTGATCTTTTTACAAAAACCATTTGATTCAACAAGATTTGAATTTTGGTTTAGTCATTGGTATGATCAACTATGAAACAATAAATTAATGTTTTCCAAACATTTAAATCAAACATACTTGATTTTATCAAAGTCCAAGATTAACACCAAACTTACCTTTTTCAAAATCAAGAAATCATGCAAATCATTCACTTTTAATATTGAATCACACATACATCTCATGAGAAATGATAGTAAACTAGCATAATTCTTCACTTGAGTCTTTTTCCACTAAAAAGACTGACAATACTTTGCTGATATGTGGATAGGCTCAGCATGGGACACCTAACATCACATACAACAGTGAAGAACTAAATTCTCATGATTGTGTGGTCAACAACACATCTTGGTTTATGGTGAGTATAATCTATCCAATATAGGTTGCTTTAAAAGTAACTACAATACACCAAGTGAAATAGTTTATAAATTGCTCAATCATACAAGTGTCTTCTTTCTTGTGATAATCATAGACCTGGAGTACACCTAGGCATTCTTTGTTGTGCTAAGCACAGACCTGAATGACCTAAACCATGATCCAAAAGATTACCAAAGAGGAACACATCCATCTGGATGAATAACCAATAAAGTATTTATGACTACATTCCTTGTGAATGAATCCAAAGAGGATCACTTCCAAAGTGAGGTGAAAAAGAATCCCAAAGAGGATCACCTTCCAAAGTGAAGTGAAAAAGAATCCCAATGAGGATCAACCATCATGGATGATATTGAGCATTTATACTCCTAAGTAGCTAGGTTTTAAGTATTGAAAGTGTTTCTAGTATATCTTGAGGAGGGTTGTACCAATCACAATCAGATGTGGGGTACATACACTCATGTCAATAAACTCAAAACATGATATCACTCACTGTTTAAATCAACCATTAATACCATGCTTGAGTTTAAGTGGATCAATATATCTACAATCAACATTGTACTTGTCTATGTCTATTCTCAAAACATACAAACAACTCAGTGAGAAATGTTGACTAGTATGATCTCATGGTATATGCAAAAGATTCATGTGTTAAACATGATAAACATTCATTTTTAGTAAGATAATCTTCTTTACTAAATGATTAACAAACAAGCAAATTGGACTGTGATAATTTCATATTAAAACATATAATTTTTGTCATTTATAAAAGGTTTTTATAATATGCAAAATTTAGGGGGAGAATTTGAACAGGAATTATCAAAGGCAGCAGAATTATGCATTGTCACACATTTCAAAACATAAAATTTCAAATTTTGAGTAATAAACAAAGCCAAAGTCAACCCAACACTAAGACACAGCAGGTTGACACACATACATTTTGTTATTTATTGCACAATATTGTATGAGTGATATCAAATCATCCATATATTGAATATGTTAAAATTCAATATTTTAACATACATTTTAAATCAAATTTTAAACAAACATTTTGATTTAAACAAAATTTAACATTCAAAATTTCTTTGGAAGAAAAACAAACAAATTTGTTTTTAAAGAAAACAAACATTTCTTCGGAAGTAAAAATATTTGCTTTAAAAGAAAAGATTTCAAACATACAAATTTTTTAAATTTTTTTAATTTTTGACAACTGTTCACACAACGGATGAACAAATATAACATCCGTTGTGGGAAACAGTACCACACAAAACATTAAGTGTCCCAGCGCATGAACACTGTTCATCCGCTGTGAACATCCTCTCATAACATTCAACGTATCCACAGCGCATGAACAAGGTTCATCCACTGTGAATATTCTTAAACATTCAAAAGTTCCACAGCGCATGAACTTTTCTCATCCGCTGTGAGCATATCAAACATATGATCCGAGGATCCACAGCGCATGAACATTGTTCATCCGCTGTGAATAAACATCAAATCATTCAAGTGTCCACAGCGCATGAACAAATGTTCATCCGCTGTGAACAATCAGTACAATGGTCCAAGGGTTTACATCGCATGAACAAAATGTTCATCCACTATGACTACAGTTATCATACGTAGCATATAAGGTATGTGCATAGCACATGAACAAACTGTTCATCCGCTGTGTGCATAATACAACATACAGTGCACAGTGTAAAATGCACAGCGCATGAACACTATTCATACAGCGGATGACCTAAAATTAATTTGTCATTTTTTCACAGCGCATGAAACACTGTTCATACAGCGGATGTTGTGCTTATGAACATTGTATCCACAGCGGATAGTCTTTTGTCCGTTGTGCATATAAACATACTTGCACATTTTTTCTTTTTCACCAGCAAAGAGAGAGAGAATAAACAGTCAATAATTTCAAACACTTCAAAACCCTCGTAAACCATAGTTACTCTGTTCAATCTAAACCCAAACAAACTCTGATTTATCATTGATTTGTTGATCAAAAGGTATAACAACATGATCGAAACATTAAATCATTCATTCAAACAACATCAGATTGACTTCTGATTCATAACATTGTTCGACTCAGTCGAACAATTACATAAATTAATAATGAATTAAGTGATGTTTTTAATCAAATCAACATTAAATCTATGTTAATAGGACTTAGTCGATGTACTTAGGATGTTGATTTGGTGAAATTTGACTATGTGTTCATAATGATCACGAACAGTCATGATGTTCATTGAAAAACCATTCAAAATCACTGTTTGATCTTACAAAATGATTGAAATGTGATTGAAATGTGTTATTACTTGATATATTCTTTAAAAGTCTATAACAACATTTCATAATCAGTTACTTTTGGCAATACAAAGCAAACAGACATTTAATGTATATGCATTAAATGAAATTTTGACTTATAAAAGTCAAAATGAAAACCAAAATCAAACTTATATAATGTATAATTTATGCATGCTTATGAATTGTTAATTGTGATAAAACATCAAAACTCATCAGAAATCAGTTTGATTCATAAAGGAGTATATCAAACAAGTTTTCAAACAAACAAAATCATTCATCAGTTGTCTTGTAAAAGTCAAACTGATATTGTCATGAAAACACCAAACCATTCATTTTTAATCAAACAACAAGTTCAAAACATACATAAGTTATCATTTACATACATACAAATGAACACTTAATCAACTTTCATCATTTCAAGCAATTATGCATATATCATACATAATCACTAACATTTGTCTTCTTTTATGCAGATATGGCAATCTTCATGTTTGTCAGGGATCACAACATCTATGCTGTGATATCTATCACCAAAATAGGTGCGTTGACTTTGGCATTCGTTGGAATTTGACTTTTGACTTTGACTTTCGTCTTTATTTGGCTTGGTCTTGATTTATGGTTCTTTTCTTGTTGGGCCCAAATTTGGTCTAATGGGCCTACATTTTTATGATGGGCCTGGAGCCTATATCATTATGTGACTAGTGGGCTTGTCATCGTATGAGGATCTATGTACTGAGCCTAATCAAGGTTTTCTAAAATAAAAATGAAAACTTCACCATAACCCATTAACCTTACATCCAGGGCTTTGCCTAAAGCTGTTTAAAACAACTTAAATTGGTTCTAAAAATATAATTTATCCAAATCCTAGGGCATGTGATAGT
>JACCIY010000277.1:0-59283 GCA_025506505.1 Flaveria sonorensis | reverse complement strand
CAAAGACATGTGGAACCCAGTCTTGCTATCACAACAACTTCCTTTGATGCCATATCTTCTTTTTAATCCCACACTGTAAACACCCTACAACCATCTTCCCTCAACCAACTCCCTTACTATTCAAGTGGACCCAAGGATGCTTATCGACCTCAAATATTTTTAACACATTTCTAATAAGCTCCTCCCTTGAACAACCTTCCTCTGATGTAGCCGTTGCCTACTTTGGAGCTGAAGAGCTACAAAGGCTGAGTGCACTACCTACCTCTGAAGACGAAGTTGGTCAACCTAAGGTCTCTATTGAACTGGAGATTAGCTTCGAAGGGGATATACAGACTCATGGCCCAACAATCGATTTAGAAGAGACAGGTAGTGCAGCTCTAATTACTTCTGAAGCAGAATCCAAGCTAGCCGAAGAATAATTGAGCTATCTTCCTTGTTCGATCATCTGTTCATCATGGAGGACATTCTTGAGCTAGCCTCTGAGGTAAACAGTGATGACTTCCTTACAACCCCTCTATCTCAACACCATAAGTCCAACCCCATTCTCCCCAACCTGAAACCTCTACGCCTTACTCTCCAAAGGCTGAATCTTCCTCTGATCCTAAGGGGAAGAGGAAGCTCACTACTGAGGAGCTTCTAGAGGAAGAAAGGCTAGAAAAAGAAGAAGAAGGGAAAATTGATAACAGGAAGCTGTTGGCTGCAAGCAGCAAAGCAGTAGTAGCCGCTCAAGAAAGTATCAATAACAAGAGGAGAGTGGAGGTTATAGACAGGCTTATCAGCCTAGGAGTAGTCAATGAAGATACCCTTCTACTCCCACTTGATGATCTTGTAAAGCTGGAGAAGGCAACCTTGCTACAAAAAGAAAAGGGAGGAGCAGTAAGGTTGCCATAGAAGAGGAGAAGAGAAAAGCAAAAGGAGGCTATGGAAAGGAGAGGATGGGGAGGATAGCCTTTCTATGCTCCAGAGGCTATTCTCAAAAGGAGATAGCACCTTATGATATGATACGATCTTGTTTCTTTTTCACAAAGCAAGATCAAATCAACATGAGAAGAAGAATGCCTCATGGGAGAAGTTGAGGAGAAAAGAAGAAGGAGGAAGAGGCATAACTTGTTGCTGCCAAGAAGATGAGAGATAAAGATGGATGAAAGCTTATCTCAAAGCCATGGCTTCACTGGCAGGCAAGTGGGTCTTATGTTAGAGAAGACCCTACAGCAACATGTCAGTTACATCAAGGCTGACATTCACTTAGGAAGAACGTAGGAGGTAATTCAAAGACCAAGTGTTCAGAGGATGGCACCCACACCAACACCCAAACCCACAACACCCAAACCATAACCTACACCTACACCTTTTCCCTTCCCCATCAAAACTGAACCAACCACTGAGCCTTACACCCCTGAACCCACACCATCAGCCTTACCTACATCCTCACCCACTACTTCCTAAACAACCACCCACCACTACTTATCCTTAAACCCAAAACACAACCCAGAACCCAATCTATAACCAAACCATCTTCTAAACCATCTAAACCCCTAACCTTAGAAGAGTTCAAGAGATTAAAAGGAAGCTCATCAATTGCACAACCCTAAGCGACATCTCTTGTGACGAAGAGTCCATAAAGCTAAAATACATTAATGGCTCTTCTTGTTCCCTCATAAGAGATGCATTCCTTGATCTGCGAAGGGGAACACTAGAACAAGCTCTCCAACTTCTTGCAACCAACTCAGATGCACTTAATGAAGAAGTGAAGAAGCTGAGAAGGAGACTGGTGACTCTGCTGAACACAAGAAAAGGGGACAAGCTGCCAACAATCCCCTCAATCCAAGAAGCCAAATTGTCCAGTGAGGTTTGATAAAGCCATACACAGCTTTGCAGATGAAAGAGAGAATGGTCAAATGAACAGACTTGATACATCTGCTCTGCTACACTCAAGCAGGTTGACATTGCTGAGTTAGCAGAAGACCAATCACTAATCCCTCCAACTCTCAGATAATTGCTCATATCAGGAATCATCTGAGTAGTCTTCATGTTGAAGCGCTTACAAAGAAAGCCAAGACTGAAAAGAGTTGAGAAGAGAGTAAAGGAAGAAGAAGAAGGTGAAACCAGAAAAGGAAGAACATTCCTGTAGATGGTTGAAGGTCTAACTTTGGATCCTATATTTAGATGGAATATGACTACTATTCCCATCACTAACTCTCTTCAGAGGGACGCAACAAAGGGTACACATCATCCAGAGCAACCGATTGGATTTATTATCTACGGATGATTTGTACAAGCTCCTCACCACTGCATCAGGGAAGACAAAGAGACAGACAAATATCTACTCTCCCTGGTGTTAAAGACATTGAGGATAGAATGAAGTGAATTTTTAGTAGCATCAGCCTAGGGGGAGTTTGTTGGATCATATGAGCCTGGTGCACCCAAAACAACACTTAGAAGTTTTTTTGATGTACAATTAAAGTGGTCTTCTGAAGACAAAGCTACACTTCCGAAGACAAGTCAAAGATCTTCCAAAGCTCAAGGTTGAAGAACTTCTAAAGTGAGAACTTAGTCTTCCAAGACTAAGTAGTTCTCTTTTTGAAGTATACAACTTAGAAGATCCTAAAGACAAAGTCTTCCTAAGAATAAAGTCCTAAAGACTTGCAGAAGACTCGGAAGAAGTTGATTCTTCCGAAGTATAAATGGCCTTGGAAGAACTTATTCTTCCGAAGCCATTTAGCTTCGGAAGAATCAACTATTAACCAGTGGACACAAGCATGTTTTGTCTGACATCCGCTGCAAACTCTGATATACTACATGGCGCTTTTCCACGCCCATGTAGTTGACCATACTTTAATCCACTGTTCATCCATTTTAGTTAGTACAGTTATCATTCTTAGTTGGTGAAAAAAGGTAAGTAATGGACCTGTCATGACTACCTAATCTAGGATAATATTTTATCTTAGATACTTTACTTCTAGCAATATAGTATTTATCAAGTTGTAGATTCTAGCTGGTTATCTAAGTACAACCGGCTGTAGATAGTAGTATATATAATTTCTCATTGTAACTTAATTAATATGCTTGTAAGAGTCTTGTAATACTGAGTAGAGAAGTATATATACAAGTATCTTGAAAACTATTCTTGTGCTCATATTGTTTTCGTTAACTTATTATATTACTTGTGAACTTAGCTAGAGATTCTGCTTCATCAAAATCGAGTGAGATTAAATGAGCTTGTAAGATAAACCTGTGTTGTGAAACCAAAACCGATCTTGCACGAGACCTAAAACTATTTAACGTTTTTGTATACTTACTTCATTTAACATGTATTATGTTAAGCTTTCGTGAATACTTGGATGCACGAATCCGTACTTGCATAATTTCAATTGAAATACAAGTAGATCTAAGTTAGTTGGCCGTGTAAGCTTGATTTAACTTTTATTCATTGATCACACATTGAGTTAAATCTTTGACCTCTGATCACTTTCATTCCGCACCGTAATTTGATTCTCGATTCCTATTGAGTGAATACAAGTAGTCTCTTGGTCGTTTGCAACTTCTTTGGCTGCCTTGGCGCTCAATAAAGGATTCTGTAGATAGAAATTTGTCATTTTGATTCATTTTTGTGGTTTTTCTAGGCAAGAGGCTTAAAAGATGGTGGTCAAATGTTTTGACGAGTTTGGGAGGAGTGAATAGAATTCAAGGGTGGGTTGAGTGGTCTCTGATCGCTTTTGCTTCCGGATTAAACAATAGATAAATATATTCATTTGTGACTTTTAGTGTGATTTTAGTGATCGTTATGCTTATATTTGATAAAACTAGTTCCAGAGTGTGTTTAGAAGGTTCCCGAATCAAACTCCATAGGATTGAAGGTTTTTACGGGAAGATAAACCTTTCCATACAAGATCTATATCTATTTAATGTTTTTGTATAAGTAGTTCATTTAACATGCATTATGTTAAGCTTTTGCGAATACTTAGACACACGAATCTGTACTTGCATAATTTCAAGTGAAATACAAGTAGATCTATGTTAGTTGGTTGTGTGAGCTTGATTTAACTTCTTATTTATTGATCACACATTTAGTTACATCTTTAATATCTGATCACTTTCATTGCGTAACTGTAATTTGATTCTCAATTCCTATTGAGTTAATACGAGTAGTCACTTGGTCCTTTGCAACTTCTATGGCTGCCTTGGCGCTCAATAAAGGATTCTATGGTTAGAAATTTGTTGTTTTGATTTGTTTTTTGTGGATTTTCTAAGCAATAGGGTTAAAAGATGGAGGTCGAGCATTTGGATGAGTTTGGGAAGAGTGAATCGACTTCGAAGGTGGATTGAGTGGTCTTATGTTCGCTTTTGGTTACGGTTTAAAAATAGATAAAAATATTTTATATGTATTTTCTATTGTGATTTTAGTGATCGTTATGTTTATAGTTGATTAAATTAGTTTCGGAGTATGTTTAGAAGGAGTTGTTTGACCAGGTCCAGGTCATGATGATGTTTATGTTTAGGACAATATTGCACCCGTTTGACCTCGAGTCGCACGGGTGGGGCTTGTCAGATGATGAGGTGGTAGTCCAGGAAGATCCTCTGGAAACACCTCTAGGAAATCATGAACTACTGGGATATCCTCTATCTTCCTCTGCCCTTGCTGCTTATCGGTTACCAGGGCCAATTTGGCTAGACAACCTTTGCGTAGCAATTTCTACGCTTTCATAAATGATATGACGCCTATCACTGCACCACCCTTTTCACCCTTAACCGCAAGGATTTACCACCCTTAAGAGGAATACATACGATCTTCTCGTGTCAAAACACTATCTGCCTCTTTGTGAATATGCGTGATGTGAATTTGCTTACCATCAGCTAACTCTACAGTATATGTGGATTCCAATGTAGAAGGCATATCATTTAAAAGACTACTGAACTTAGTCGAAATAAAGCTCCTATCGGCTCTAGTATCAAATAGTACAGTAGCATATAGACCATTAATAGGAACTTTACCAGTAACAATAGTAGGATAGTTTAGAGCCTCACCTGAGCCAATGACAAAAGCTCTTCCCTTAGCTCCACCACTATTCCCACCATTGTTATCTTCGTTGCCTGTGTTATTGTTGTTATTTCTGCCACTTCCATTAGTATTGTCATTCTTCTTTAATAGAGGGCAGTTCCCCTTGTAATGCCCTTATTTTTCACACTCAAAGCAGCCTTGTGGTGTTTCCTGTATTTGTTGTGGCTTCCTTATCAATTTGCCATGACAGTCTTTTGCTGCGTGCCCTAGCTTTCCACAACACTGACATTTGAAGTTGTCACACCTACCGATGTGATGATAGTTGCATCGGTTGCACTCTGGATACTTCCCCACGTATCCACCTTGTCCTTGGGTTGCTGAAGCTGATTGGTTGAAGTTGTGATTATTGTCAGATTTCCCCTGTTGTTGCTGCTGCTGAGGTTGGTTGTTTGATGTTGAACCTTTGCTACTTGAACCATCCCACTTACGCTTTTTATCGAGTTCACTTACCACCGCGCCCCGTTTAGGTAACTTTTCTTGCTTCACCGCCTGGTCCGTTAGCTTGTGAGCTAACCGGATGGCTTGTTGTATGGTAGTGGGGTTAGAGGTTGTCGCCATACTCTGGATCTCAGGAACCAACCACGTAGATATAGCTCGATCCTTTTGTGCATCGGGTTCACCATTCCCCACATAAGGTTGCCAACTCGTGAGAACTGGTGGTATAGGCCTCAATCTCAGACCCTTGCATCTTTAGTTGCCAAAGCTTAGTTTCCAATTTTTGCACCTTGTAACAAGCATAATATTCTTTAGTCATCATCACCTTGAATTCTTTCCATGGTAAATCATTGGCCATTGCCTGACCTAGCATCTGAACCTGGACATTCCAACATGAGAGTGTTGCGCCCTCAAGGGTTACGGTAGCATATTTCACCTGGTAGGCTACGGGTAGCGGCATTTCGCGAAAACTGACTCAGTCTTCTCGAACCACCGCACCAACCCTACAGCCCCTTCAGTTCCACTGTATGTATGGGATTGAAATCCATAAAGGCTTTATAGGTATAGGGTGGGGGTCGTGTGCCAACAAACCAGAACATTTAGTTCAACGGCTTAAACAAACAACTACCATATTTGTTATTGCCACTTGTATTATTACCTGTTGGCTGTACGTCTTGTACAGCAGACACTACCACATGCACATACTCATTTATTAAAGCAGCCAGTTCAGCTGGGGTCATGTTGACTACGCCCGCACCACGACCGCGTCCTACGCCACATCCTCTGCCACATCCTTCTATTTTCACTTTACATTCACAAACACTTTAATAAGTAACTTCTAACATATTAACCTCATCGAAGCATAATAAATAGTAAGGAAATAATGAAGTTCATTAACCACAACATTTATAACCAAAATAATAACCAAGGATAAATAAATTGTAAGTAACTCACAAAATATTTAATCAGTGTCAAAATTTCTAGTTTTTCAGTTGGGTAGGAAAACACCATGTAATCCAAGTCAGATGAATAAGGAAAATCAGTCTATCACCTCAGACCCATCATTGTCCTCCTCCATCTCTCCTGGTTCCTCCTCAGGCTCCTCCTCCGGCTCTTCCTCCGGATCTTCTTCTGCTTCCTCCTTGGGTACCTCATCTGGTACCTCTTGAGGCTCCTCCATCGGGGCCTCCTGAGGCTCGAGCTGATTTTCCAGCTCATGTATTAGCCTCATAAAGCTGATCGTGTATCACATTCAGAGTAGCCGTCAACTCAGAAACCTGTCCATGCAGAGCCTGGATCTCTCATGTCTGACCATCCTGACGTCCTTGCATATTGAGCCACAAGTCTTCCATCTCCTCATACACTCTACTGTCATGCTCCTTTTAAATTTCGCCTTGACATTTTGTTGCAGTCGATAATGTGAGGCCACCACAACGGCAATAGCTCTATAAGGGGTGCAAGGTAAAGGGTATAATATGGAATCTCTAGTCACAGTAGGGATCGGAAATAGAACACACTCCTTTTCCAGCATCCTGATCAGTGTAGTATGATACCAGTCCCAATTGTCAGGATTAGCCATGTCCTGCTCAATCATAGGCTCGCTCGTAAGATACGCATCGGATATAAACACAGGGGGTCGAGATGCATAACTCGTTGACGACGAAGGAATAGTAGGAACCTTGGTTCCTTTCCTGCGTGTCGAACAAGGGATCAAGATGATGATGATGCCATACTATAGTGTATATGATGTGTATACCAATGAGTATATAGTAAGGGCATGCACCCTAGTTCCCTATAATCAATGGCTCTGATACCAATCTGTCACACCCTCAAATTCCACGTGCAGGGTTTCACCTTGAGGTGTGTAAACAAACCAGGATCTATGTCATTAGTTACTCAGAACGATACTATATGAAACATTTAAAAATAACCCAAAGTTTAGAAACTTTAAAACTATGTGGAAGCATTTTGTAAATAAGCCAAACCCAAAGTAATGAAATGTAAAATGCGCAAACACGCTCCAAACCATTATTTAAAACAAAATGTATATTAAATCCCAAATGCAAAACAATGTTTATTGCAATGCATGCTGACCCGTGAGTGCTCCTAGGCCCTGCTGCTAACCTCGACCTGAGAATAGCATACTAAAAGCGTCAACACAACGGTTGGTGAGTTCAAGAGTTTGCGTTTAACATAAGCAGTAACAGTTGTAAAACATAAGAAGTGCATTGAAATAGATAGCTAGTCTATATTCGTAACCATAGTGATTTCGCGATCGAACCTGACTATGTTCGCTTGTTTGCACCCGTTTGACCTTGAGTCGCACGCATGGGCTTGTTAGACCCGGTAGTACTACCCAAGATTTCGCCCTAGTTACCATTATTAACGATCCAAAAGTGTGAGGGCTTTCAAGGTGTAACACATTATGTTACAGTATACACATCTTATAATAATAAAGCGTTAGTAAAAGAGTATGCTATCTCCCCCAAAAAGAGAGTGTTTAAAAGTGGGGCATGAACTCACCTAGTGCGCAAACGAACATAATAATACAAAGCTACGGTGAATGGAAAGACAACCCATCAAAGGTTACCTAGCACACGTGAGTACATATGTACGTGTAACCAGAAAGTTTAATAACCCTAAGTGCTCAATAAACACGTTGAACCAAGGGTTTTGGAAAACAAAAACTCATTTGACCTAGTTGACCCATTTGACCCGTTGGTGACGTGTTAATAGAAATCTTGTTTGATCAAGTATAGTAACTCATTATGCATGGATTATGCAAGAAATTCATGGAATTGAGTGGTTGATCAAACAAGATTTCAATTGAGTGGTCTTGTGTTTGCTTTTGGTTCCAGTTTAAACAATAAATAAAAATATTTTTGAGTGATTTTCTAGTGTGATTTTAGTGATCGTTATGCTTATATTTTATTAAATTAGTTCCAGAGTATGTTTAGAAGTTTCCCGAATCAAAACTCAATAGGATTGAAGGTTGTTACGGGAAGATAAACCTTTCCATTCGAGATCTATTTCTATTTAATGTTGTTGTATACGTAGTTCATTTAACGTGTATTATGTTAACCTTTTATGAATACTTGGATGCACGAATGCATACTTGCATAATTTAAAGTGAAATACAAGTAGATCTAAGTTAGTTGGTCGTGTGAGCTTGATTTAACTTCTTATTCATTGATCACACATTGAGTTACACCTTTGACATCTGATTACTTTCATTCCTCAACTGTAATTTTACTCAAGATTCCTATTGAGTGAACACGAGTAGTCTCTTGGTCCTTTGCAACTTCTATGGTTGCCTTGGCGCTCAACAAAGGATTCTATGGATAGAAAGTTGTCGTTTTGATTCATTTTTGTGGATTTTCTATGCAAGAGGGTATAAAGATGGAGGTCAAGTGTTTTGGACGAGTTTGGAAGGAATGAATCAAATTCGAGGTTGGGTTGAGTGGTCTCGTGTTTGCTTTTGGTTACGACTTAACAATAGATAAAAATATTTAATTTGTGATTTTTAGTGTGATTTTAGTGATTGTTATGCTTATATTTGATTAAATTTTTTCTGGAGTGTGTTTAGAAGGTTTCTGAATCAAGACTTCATAGGATTGAAAGTTGTTAAGGGAAGATAAACCTTTCCATTCGAGATCTATTTCTATTTAATGTTTTTGTATACGTAGTTCTTTTAACAAGTATTATGTTAAGCTTTCGTGAATACTTGGATGCACGAATGCGTACTTGCATAATTTAAAGTGAAATACAAGTAGATCTAAGTTAGTTGTGTCATTAAAAGCTCACCGGAAGGGGAAGGGTGTGATGGAGATAACGGAAGTTGGATTATTTCCAACAATAATCAAGCAAACAAATCATGGACACCTTAATGAAATATTAAATGTTATTACATCGTTACGAGTGGAAGTCTTAAATTGAAAACTCAAACAGTTATAACATTGTTTAAATATTAACAAAAGATTTTAATCGGCAGCGGAATCTGGCATCCAAATTTGATAAGTTTGTCGTTAAAACCCTTTTCATTCCTATACATGCTTAATCACCTGAAAAACACGCCCAAAAGTTTATCAGCAAAAAGCTGGTGAGTTCATAGGTTTATATAAAAATCATAATTTCCCTTTTATAAAATGATATGATTATCCCGGAATCCGTAACACCCGGCCTCTCACACCACCAATATTGTCCGCTTTGCCCACGAGAAGCTCACGAATTTGCTTTTAGTTGCTCAGGTGAAAACTTCCCAGGAAGGTCACCCATCCCTAGATTGCTGCTGTCACCTGAGCAAGCTTAACCGTGGAGTTTTCCTCTCATCCACAGCCAATACGCCTAAAACACATTGGTGATATTAGAGACCAGACATTACTTATAAACCAGGAATCTCACTTATCCACGACCGATGTGGGTTTATGTAGGGTGTCACAATCACCCCCCCCCCTTTTTGACTCATCGTCCTCGATGAGCCTGAGAACTCACCTTGGGTGACCTCCTTGGGAAGTTTTCACCCGGGCAACCAAAAGCAAATTCCTGAGCTCCTCGTGGGCAAAGCGAACAATATTGGTGGTGTAAGAGGCCGGGTGTTACAGAATGATATCAGAGCCACTCCTGTGCCTTTCAGGATGGTGGGGCAAACGTTATCAAGAATGGTATCAGAACCACTCTTGTGCCATTCGAGATGGTGGGACAAACCTCACCGGGAATGGTGAGTTCTCGGGCTCTTCGAGGACGATGAGTCCAAAGGGGGGGTGACTGTGACACCTTACATATTCCCACATCGGTTGTGGACAAGAGAGTATCTTGGTTAATAAGTAATGTCTGGTCTCTAATATCACCCAACGCGTTTTGGACGTATTGGCTGTGGATGAGAGGACAATCCCACAGTTAAACGTGCTCAGGTGGCAGCAATCCAGGGATGGGTGACCTCCCTGGGAAGTTTTCACCTGGGCAACCAAAAACAAATCTGTGAGCTCCTCATGGGCAAAGCGGATAATATTGGTGGTGTGAGAGGCGGGAGTTACAGAATCAACCACTAGATCTTCAAGGACCAGCTAGGTCCACTGACTATGATCGCAACCAAGAGCCCCATAATCAAACAAAGACACAAAGTCCCACAAATCCTTTCAACATATATTCCCTTCGTATAAAACGACCGGCACTACCGATCACGAGGGGCAGTTGTCTAACCCAATAGATCTACCAATATATCATGTGGCCCTCCCAGGCTTATTGATTATGGAAGAGGGTAGTCATGCACAAATAATAAAACAACTCAAGGTCATCATAAAGATCACGCAGTTATTCCATAATTAAATCATATCACATATAAAACGTTATAGCATGTTTTCCCCCAAAATAGTCAAATGAAACATTATTTAAAAATAGGGGCTGTGAAAATCACCTTAAAATGTGACAATGAGATGGTCTAGCGAAAATCAAGCCCAGAAAATATACGACCAATTAATGCTTTGAACACGAAGGATATATTAATTGTCGACTAATAAGTCTAGTACGTAAGTTGTTTACCCAACTTACTAGACTTGTCTTGAAATCCATTTTTAAAAGACCCATTGGTGACTTTTGGTTTAGCTTAATAATTTATATTATAACTGACAAATATTAATTATTAAATATACCATTTAACCCTTAAATGACAACCACATAACATAAACTCAAAATAAACACATAAAAATATATAAAAACATAAACATAAAATTTACTAAGTTACGTATTAAACAGATAAATAAATAAATAAATAAATATTATATTATAATAATATTTTATTTAAGATTAATAATAAGATATATATTGTGAAAAAAACTATTTCTTATTTTAATATCTTTTTATAATATTACTTTATTTAACATAAATCAACATTGGTTAATCTTTTTAACAAATAATTTAATTTCTTGTAGTAAACAAGTAAAAAATTATTTGTAGGCAGGTTTTATTATAAAAATATGTTCTATTATAATTAACCCAAATTTCACCCGTATACAATGATTTTTAACCCGAAACCGCATGGTTTTACGTGCATAAACCGTACATCAACTCATATATACCTTATGACCATTATACATGTTTCAAAATGACTCTTTTATACCAAAAACATTTGGAAATATTTTGTTAAAAATCAGTTCTAAAACAGTCCATTATTTTTAACCCGAAATTGTCAGTTTTCGGCTTTTTCGCTCGTATAAAGTCATCACCAAATACCATGCTTGTTATGCATTTGTTATATACTTGAAAACATAATTTTTTAACTTAAATCACAATATTATTTTCTGTCCAAAACCGGACTTGTACGAAAATGCTTGTTTCCAAAAACACCGTTTTTAACGTGTTTTTAAACGTAAAATGTTTACGAGATTAAACCAAATCATCAAAACTTTTATATTTAGTAAGATTACTAACTTTTAACTTATTTTAAACATGTTTTAAACTTATTTCTCCAGATTTACAAAGATCCTTGTCTTGATTTTTTTTGGGTAAAGGGTTACCATTATAAACAAACCAGTGTAGATGAGTTCTACACTAGTTCATAATTAGGAAAAACTTCTACAAGGCCATAACCAAACAATCTAAGGAATCTAGCCTACTCTTTACATCACATAAAGGGTAGACAACGAAAATAAGAAAATTATAAATCAGCCTCCATCATCAGAAATGATCGAACTCTCAATCTTCCACTTAGCAAGAGCACCCACAACTCGCGGATTCCTCTTGAACTTTATTCCCATCAACTTGAAACGAATTGTAGAAAAGATCTATTCACTCAAAACATCCGGTGGACGGGAATGATTATTGAAAATCCTATCATTCCTTTCCTGCCAGATATAGTAGACCGCTGCAGCTATAACCAGTTTTCTAATAATATTAGAAATCAATTTAGACTTTTCTCGAAACTAAAGAATCTGCTTAACATCCACCCATTTGTTTTTAACTTTTCTTTAAATCAAAAGTGAATAAAAAATCTCAAAGTTTCCAGATCATGATCACCATATACATGGATCATTTCAATCATCTCTAAACTCGTAGGTCAAGGACAAATCAAGAACAAAAGTGTCAACGATACATACATACATATACATGATTTTATACGTACATATATAATCCAAATCATAAATTTTATCTTGTGTTTTTAGTTTTCATTTCAACAAGCACACCTTAAAAACCAAAAGATTTCAGATCATGATCACGATCATTCATGGATCATCTTAATCATTTATGAAATCAAAAAGCAAGATGAACTCAAGAACATCATGCATACATACATTCATGTATCACCCATTTTCATCATATTGATAAACTCCTTTGGAGATGGGTTTCTTATGATGTTCATAACCACAAATCAAAGTTTTAACATCTTGTATGTAAGAGAAATCAACAAAATGTTAAAAGATTATCAAAACACAAAATCATCATACACACACACACTTACGGCACACACACACACATCAACATCCTTTTACAACCCATATTTCTTGATTAAAAACCATTGTTGGAATCTTGGATTTCAAGAAAATCTAGTTTTTGGTGAACAAAACTTGCAACAATCATTCATTTGTCATGTTGCAAGAGGTTTTTGAAGAAAACAAATCTTATCAAAGATGAACAACTTAAGAAATATGAATGGTTTCTTCTCCTTGGAGTTGGATTTATGTAATTTCTTGCACCAAACTCACTAAGCGATCCTTGAAATTAGATTTTTTTTGCTTGAAACAAGCTTGACTGATCAAAATTTTGAAAATTGTGAGGGTGTGGTGATGGTGTTCGGTCGAGGGGTAGAGAGAGGGGGAGAGGAGAGTGTTTTAGTAAGAGAAAAGTGAGGTTGAGTGTGTGAAAAAGGTGGACTATAAGGTTGGTTAAATAGGGAATGATTAAGTGTGATTAATGTTAGTTAATCATTAGATTAATTTAGTAATGTGTTGGTGGATCTCCTAGTGAGATGCCACCCGGTGTAAGGCGGGTGTCGGTCTCGTTAAATTTTTTGTTATACGTTCGGGTTTTTACGCGAAAACTTTCTATAAAATTAAAATAATAATTTGAGGCTTTCCAAGGGTTCATAACATTTAATAATAGTGACCAATAGTCAAAATAGTAATTTTTACATAGTGTAACACAGCGTGCGACAAACTGTATATTGCATCAAGTCAATATTTAAAAAGTCAAAATTTTATGTGATCAAGGTTAATAATAGTAATTATTATTTTTCATGACCAATTATATTTTCACTTAAGATAAAATAAATTATAAAAATCAACATATATTAACCAGATTTAATTAACCAGATTGTCACCATCGCTCATTAAAAGTTTTATCGCAACGTGACCCGGTAATTATCAAAATTACCAATTATAAAATTTATGCACAAAGGGGCTTTGCTAGACCTTAGATGACCTTAATTATCAGAAAATTAAGTCTTATAATGAATTTAATTATTTTATCACATTTTATTAACGTACGAATATTAACCTGGAAACACGGGATGTCACAGTCTCCCTTCGTTTAGGAAATTTCGTCCTGAAATTTAAGTTGTAGCTCCAGATTCTGATCTAGACGAAAAGAGGTTAGGGTATTTTCACTATATCTGGTCTTGTCATTACCAAGTGAACTTGGGACCATGCTTAGAGTTCCATCTAACCTTCACCAGCTTAGCCTAACTCCTTCTGAGTTTTTGAATTTTCTAGTCCATAATTTTGACTGGTTCCTCGGTGAAATTCAGTTTGTCATCGATACAAACTTCTTCAGGCCAGACAACCAAAGCTTCATCAGCAAGACACTTCATTAGATTTGATACATGGAATACGTCATATACTCCACTAAGCTCACGAGGTAGCTTAAGTTGATATGCAACAAAACCAACTCATGCCATAATCTCAAATGGTCTAATATAACGAGGGTTAAGCCTTGCTTTCTAAACCGAACAACTCCTTTCCAAAGCGAGACCATTAGATAGACTCTGTCTCCAACCTGGAATTTCAATGGTTTCCTTCGATTATCTGCATAGCTCTTCTGCCGACTCGCGGATGCTTCTAACTTCTTTCTGATTTAAACAATCTTATCTGTAATCTCTTGGAAAATCTCAAGTCCAGTCAGTTGCTGCTCCCCAATTCCTGCCCAGCAAAGCGGCGAGCGACACTTTCTTCTACACAAAGCTTCAAACGGAGCAGCTTTGATACTACTGTGATAACTATTGTTGTAGGAAAACTCAACTAAGGGTAGATGAGTATCCCAATTTCTTCCAAGGTCAATCACACATGCTCATAGCAGATCTTCCAACATTTGAAAAGTCCTCTCACTTTGACCATCTATTTGCGGATGATAGGCAGTACTTGTGACATCCCGTATTTTTGGGTTAACTCCATGATCCCAACCCTCGTTACTTTAACGTTCCCATGTAAACTATCAAATTATTTTAGATTTAAGTTAATTATATTTACTTGGGGCTCTTTGTGCAAATTGAGAAACTTGAGGGACTGAATTGTCATTAATCAAAGTTCTAATTTTTTTTAATAACCACCCAAACCCCCATCCCATTTCCTCACTTCTGAAGCCTCAACCGTGGCAGCCTAACTCTCGACGGTAACTCCTTTCTCTCATGACAATCACCTTCGGCGACCCTCTCCTTCACGACAGCAAGCGTGTGGTGGTTCTCTTCCCCGGAAACCACGAGATCCAACCGTACGGTATGTTTTCCCTCTCGTTATTCGTTACGGTGCGTTGCGGTTCCATCTTGGTTGCGATTCTTGGCAATAGGTTTCGATTGGGTTGCGGTTTGATGTTCTTGATGTATGCTTCGTGTGTGTGTGTGTTTATGATGTGTGAGTATATGCTTCTACTGTATTTGTCTTCGTGCGTGTGTGTATACATGCTTCATGGTATATGTATGCTTTAGCAATGTACCTTCGAATGTATGTGTGCACCATGGATATGCCTTGGATGTGTGTGTGTGTTAATCTTATGTGTATATATGTGTATTTGATCGTGCGTGTGTTTGTGTGGGTGTTGCGCATGGTATGTGTGTTTGGTGCATGTTGGGTGATGGATAGGGTTGGGCCGAAGGCTGGGTTTTGGCTGAATGTGTGATTGTGTGAATGCATGTATGTGTGCGTTGTGTGAATGCATGTGTGTGCATTCTGTGTGTGCTTAACAAATTGGTATGTGTGTGTAACAAATTGGTATGGGTGTATAATGTATAATATATTAAGTATGGGTATATAATTTATTATATTATGTGAGAGTATAATATATATTTTGTATGTTATATATGATATATATAATATAGAATATATATGTGTGTGAGTGTGTTATGTTTGGGTCGTACCGGTTCATGACGAGTTTTATAAAAGGGCCATATGATTGAAGTGTAAAAAGTACTTTTATACATGATAATTGGGTTTTATGTATTTGAAGTGAATAGACATTGCGTTATGCTTGCGTGGGTTGTGTTTGGGGGTGTCTGCTAGTGAATGGGGAACACTCGATTGCCACACCGTAACCAAGTCATGAAAAGCGAAACCGTACAACTTTCATGTTAATCTTTAATAATTAATGTTAATTATTTATTAAATGAAATCCAGGTTATTTGGAAACCTAATCCTTTATGCTTACATTACCTGATTTGCTGTGCTTATGAGGTGAGTTTACGGCCCCACTTTCTTATAATCTCTTTTGGGGAAGAGAAACATGTTCTTTTCAAAATGTTCTTCAGTTGATCAGTATTACTGTATTATCACATGTTTACTAGTGTTGTACCAATTTAAGTCCTCACTTTCGAACCGTTAATTTATGTACTTTAGCGAGGTAATTCTGAGTAGATCTACTGGGTTTGACAAACCCCACCCGGGCTAGTCGTGCTAGCATGACTGCATGTCAAACGGGTGTTTAATTGACCTAATTTATGTTGATGTGGTCTGATAGCCACAGCCGAGGCATTCATTTACATTGTTAGCTTCGGTTGCGAACTTCATACACTATGTAACTTGTTATGTAGACTAGCTATCTACTGATATTACTTTGTTTAATGGTTTTGCTTTCGATTATATTACTGTTTATCAAAACCTGTGAACTCACCAACCCTGTGTTGACACTTTAGCATGTTTCTTTCAGGTTGTTAAGGTGCGCATGATTTAGGATCATCACACGTTGCATTTATCATTGTTGGGTCAAATGAAACACTTACATTTTCTATGAACTATATTTTATTTGATTTGTACGTGTGTACGCCATTTGATTTACAAATTATTATGCTTTCGTAATTACTCTTATGTTTACGCATTTAACGCTGATTTTGGGAAACCCTAACGATAATGAACAATTATGCTTTGTGACTAGTGTGTCGTTTGTTTATGGAAATTGAGGTAGTGACAGTACTCATGTCCAAAAGAGTACCCAAAGCTTGGTGTAAAGATTGCCAAAACCTCGAGGTAAATCGATTGTGCTTTGGCATATTCTTTTGAGCGTTCGACTACAGGGATGGTGTCTTCATCTTCTTATGCTAAGTCTAAAGGAAAAGGCCAGTTCGTCCTGATTCCCCGTTGTTACCGCCTGTTCCTTATAGCAGGTGACTCCGAGTTACTGTGAGTCACGAGAAGGTTCATTACGATTAATGATTTACTATACCTTTTACATCATACCTTTTGAAATCGGATACAATACCATTGGTACCTAACTTGGATGGTTCATCGGGAGCATGTTCTGCCTCCTGTTGAATGCTTTCTCAAACAAGAGCTATTTCTGCCATACTTTCTTTACCTACCTTACCACTTCTCTTCCCTGCCCTGTGGAACAGGAAATAGCTGCACTGGCGGTTATCATAGACATTGGGAGACAACTTATCAGGGTTTCCTTATTATAATACTATCTTACACATCTAACCTGAGTACGTCGATGGTTTCTTGCCCAAGTTAATATTTTCCTTACTGATTCCTTCGTACAACCATGGTTAATTGACCTTTGGTTTAATGACAATATCTTTGATACTTCTATCATTGATAACACTCTATACTTGATAAGGTATGTTAGCTCAGATAGGAGGAACCATGGGTGACCATGCAAAGCAAACTACCATTACGGGTGCACACGTAATTGTAATTTGTCGTGCATGAGAAGTCTGGCGAACTCTGTCAGGTGATAACGGTCATAGGCAGTACAAATTTTCATTTTGATACTTTGGAACATGAGAGTCTCGATTCTCATAAAACTTCACTATTGATATGGAAACAATCCTTCATTTCTACTCGTATGAAAGTTCTCATCTACCTCAAACCTTAATGAGATCCATATTATGGCATTAGTCCTAGTCTCTATAAGACGTTGCTCTTTCTAGCATTTCACTGATCGTGCAATACTATCTATCTACAACAGGCGTGGTCCTCGAAAAGTAGTAAGGAGTGATGATACTCTCTGCTCATGTATTTTCTAATCATTGGATTGACCTTAAGACTTAGAGTCTTGGTAGATTAAACATTCTAGCATTCATTTCATTTGGTATTTATCATGTTTTAGCGTATGTTACGTTCCCAATGGTTGGATTCAAATTGGATTTTCTTGGTTAAATAAATTTGGCGTATGATCGATTGGCAAGGTGTTATGATGACTCCATCTGTTACCTCTCTGTGTTTTTGCTTGCAACAAGTGCATCTAGCATCGCAACGAGCCATGCAATAAGAACATCTGTGAGCGCTGTAGGAAATTCGGTCATGCCATTAAGAAACATCGTGTGAACATTCTGGCCAAGTCACCACTGCCACAAGAAGCACAAAGAGAGGTTATGAGTGTGGACAATCCATGTATTTCAATGGAAACTATTCAAGGCTCAAGCAGAAGGAAAACTTACAAAAATGGTCGTTTCGCCTTAGTATTTTTTTGATTCGAGTGCTGATAGAAGCTACGTATCCAATAAGTTTAGTAATCTGCTAGGGGTAGTGTCTATTGACTTAAGTTTTGAATTTACCATAGAGATAGCTGATGGTAGAACCATAGCGGCTACCCAGGTATATAGCTGATGTAAACTAGGTTTAGCAGGACATTCATTCGATATGAATCTGATTCCTGTTACACTTGGTAGGTTTGATGTTGTGGTTGGTATCCAAGAACCAAGCAGAGATTGTTTGTGGAGACAAACTCATTAAGTTACCTCTTCCTTATAGCGAGACACTCGTTGCGGAAAATGACAAGAGGGATGCTATGGTCGGCATCATCTCATACTTGAAAGCACAAAAATGTCTTCGGAATGGATAATTTGCCCTCCTGGCATTAGTTACAGAAATGACAGTGGATGAGAAGAGCATTGAAGACATTCCAGTTGTTAAAGACTTCCCATAATTTTTTTAGAAGACTTACCTGGCATTCCTTCACACAGACAAGTAGAGTATCAGATTGAGTTGACACCTAGAGATCCCCCTATAGCTCGGGTGTTGTATCGTTTGGCACCAAACGAACTTCAAGAATCATCAAAATAGTTGCAGGAACTATTAGACAAAGGGTTCATACGCCCTAGTCCTTCATCTTGGGGAGCATAGGTGTTATTCGTGAAGAAGAAAGACGGAACCTTTCGAATGTGCATTGACTACCGAGAACTGAACAAGGTTACTATAAAGAACCGTTACCCTCTTTCGCGTATCGACGATGTATTTGATCAACTTTAGGGATCAAGTTACAACTCAAAGATTGATTTGAGATCTGGATATCATTAGCTCAGGGTTTGAGAATAAGACATATCCAAGACAACTTTCAAAACTCGATACAGGCATTTTGAGTTCGCAGTCAAGCCATTTGGATTGACAACTATTCCTGTAGTCTTTATGGACCTTATGAACCGTGTTTGTAAACCCTATTTAGACAAGTTTGTAATCGTCTCCATTGATGACATACTAATTTATTCCAAAAATATGGAGGAACATGAGGAACATTTGAGACTTCTCCTAGAGCTTCTGAAGGCAGAATAGTTATATGCCAAATTTTCTAAATGTGACTTCTGGATGAGAGAAGTACAATTCCTAGGGCATGTAGTTAATTAGAATGGCATTCATGTTGACCCATCTAAGATCAAGGTAATCAAGAATTGGCCCGTGCTGACGACGCATACTGAGGTGCGCCAATTTCTTGGATTAGCAGGTTATTACCGGCGTTTCATAAAAGGATTCTCTAAACTTGCTAGCCTCTGACTGCCCTACCCACAAAGGAACTATTTACAAGTGGGGCAGTAACGAGGAAGCAGCATTCCAAGCGCTTAAAAACAAGCTGTGTAGTGCACCAATTTTGGCATTGCTAGAGGGAACATATGACTTCATGGTGTATTGTGACGCGTTAATCGAAGGGTTGGGTTGCGTGTTGATGCAAGCGAGATAGTGATAGCTTATGCATCAAGACAGCTCAAGGTGCATGAGAAAACACACGATTTAGAGTTGGGAGCTATGGTATTTGCACTTAAGATCTGGAAGCATTACCTATATGGAACCAAGTGCACGATCTTCACTGATCACAAGAGCTTTCAGCACATCTACGAATAAAAGGAACTGAACATGAGAGAGCAACGATGGTTAGAACTTCTGAATGATTACGATTGTGCCAGCAAGTATCATCCAGGAAAGGCTAATGTGGTAGCCGATGCCCTTAGTCGTAAGGAAACCCTAAAACCTCATCGTGTCCATGCGTTACAACTAATCATTCATTTTGATCTACCTGTACAAATCAAGAATGCCTAGGTTGAGGCATTATAAGAGCAAAACATCAAGTCATAATCTCTTAGAGGAGTTAAGAAACTATTTCAAGAGAAATCCGATGGGCTTCGTTACTATGAAGACCGGGTATGGATTCTATTGCTTGGGAATCTCAGGGAATTAGTGATGGATGAAGCTCACAGGTCCTGCTATTTGATACATCCTAGATCTGACAAGATGTACCAAGATCTAAAGGTCATTTATTGGTGGCCTAACATGAAGGCTGAAATTACCACCTACGTGTCAAAGTGTTTGACATGTTCTAAGGTTAAGGTGGAATATCAGGAACTGTCGGGTTTGCTTTAACAACCAGAGATTCCAATGTGGAAGTGGGAAAACATCTCTATGGATTTTGTTACTAAGTTACCTCGTTCACCAACTGGAACTGATACTATCTTGGAGATAGTGGATCGTTTGACTAAATCAGCACATTTCTTTACCATTCGCGAGAACTACAAGATGGATAAGCTAGCACAGATTTACTTGAAGTAAATTATGTCTCGACATGGCATGTCACTCTCAATCATCTCTGATCGTGATGCGCGATTCACTTTGCACATCTGGCAGTCACTACAGAAGTCACTAGGCACTCGTTTGGATATGAGTATGGCTCAAGAAGAACCAGTCAAGATTATGGCTCAAGGATATTATGTCTCGACATGGCATGTCACTCTCAACAACTTCAATTCATTGAAGAACCAGTCAAGATTATGGATCAAGAAGTCAAGACCTTAAAGCGTAGCAAAATTCCTATTATGCGCGTTAGATGGAATTCAAAGCATGGACCAGAATTTACTTGGGAGCGTGAGATCAGATGAAAAACAAGTACTCGTAAATGTTCAAAGATCAGGTATCCACTTCTTAAGGTATCCTTCTTAAGATATATTTTCTTTAAAGTTTCGAGACGAAATTGCCTTCAACAAGGGGATGATGGCATAACTCCCGTGAAATCTTATAATTATAATTCCTTCTTTTGAGCATGTTTGAGAGATTCTCAAAAACTCTATATATTGTCTATGTTCCAGATAACTGACTAGCTTGTTTGCTGGCTGTTTGTTGACCCGTTCGATGACTCCGGCATTCTAATTTTCGGGACGAAAATTCCTTCAACGAGGGGATGATTTGACACCCCTTATTTTTGGGTTAACGCCATGAACCCAACACTCATTACTATAACGTTCCCATGTAAACTATCACATTATTTTGGGTTTAAGTTAATTATATTTACTTGGGGGTCTTCGTACAAATTGAGAAACTTGAGGGACAGAATTGTCACTAATCAAAGTTCCAATTTTTTTTAATAACCACCCAAATCCCCATCCCGTTTCCTCACTTCCGAAGCCTCAACCCTAGCAGCCTAACTCTCGACGGTAACTCCTTCTTCTCACGACAATCACCTCCGGCGACCCTCTCCTTCACGGCGGCAGGCGTGTGGTGGTTCTCTTCCCCGGCAACCGTGAGATCCAACCGTACGGTACGTTTTTCCTATCGCTATTCGTTGCGGTGCATTGCGGTCCATCTCGGTTGCGATTCTTGCAATAGGTTTTGATTAGGTTGCAGGTTGATGTTCTTGATGTATGCTTCGTGTGTGTGTGTTTATGATGTGTGAGAATATGCTTCTACTGTATGTGTCTTCGTGCGTGTGTGTATACATGCTTCATGGTGTATGTATGCTTTAGCAGTGTACCTTCAAATGTGTGTGTGTGCACTATGGATATGGCTTGGATGTGTGTATGTTAATCTTGTGTGTATATATGTGTATTTTATCGTGCGTGTGTTTGTGTGGGTGTTGCGAATGGTATGTGTATGTTTGGTGCATGTTGGGTGATGGATAGGGTTGGGCCGAAAGGTGTGTTTTGGTTGAATGTGTGATTGTGTGAATGCCTATGTGTGTGCGTTGTGTGAATGCATGTGTGTGCATTCTGTGTGTGCTTAACAAATTGGTATGGTGTGTGTAATGTATAATATATTAAGTATGGGTATATAATTTATTATATTATGTGAGAGTATAATATATATCGTTTGTATGTTATATATGATATATATAATATAGAATATATATATATGTGAGTGTGTTACATTTTGGTCGTACCCGTTCATGACGAGTTTTATAAAAGGGCTATATGATTAAAGTGTATAAAAATTACTTTTATATATGATAATTGGGTTTTATGTATTCAAAGTGAATACGCATCGCGTTATGCTTGCGTGGTTTGTGTTTGAGGATGCCTGCTCGTGAATGGGGAATAATCGATTGCCACACCGTAACCAAGTCATGAAACACGAAACCGTACAATTTTCATGTTAATCTTTAATAATTAATGTTAATTATTTATTAAATGAAATCCAGGTTATATGGAAACCTAATCCTTTGTGCTTACATTACCTGATTTGCTGTACTTATGAGGTGAGTTTACGGCCCTACTTTCTTATAATCTCTTTTGGGGAAGAGAAACATGTTCTTTTCAAAATGTTCTTCAGTTGATCAGTATTACTGTATTATCACATATTTACTAGTGTTGTACCAATTTAAGTCCTCAATTTTGAACCGCTAATTTATGTACTTTAGCGAGGTAATTCTGAGTAGATCTATTGGGTTTGACAAAGTCCACCCTGGCTAGTCGCGCTAGCATGACTGCATGCCAAAAGGGTGTTTAATTGACCTAATTTATGTTTTTGTGGTCTGGTAGCCACAACCGAGGCATTCATTTACATTGTTAGCTTCGGTTGCGAACTTCATACACTATGTAACTTGTTATGTAGACTAGCTATCTACTAATATTACTTTGTTTAATGGTTCTACTTTTGATTATATTACTGTTTATCAAAACCTATGAATTCACCAACCCTGTGTTGACACTTTAGCATGTTTCTTTCAGGTTCTTAAGGTGTGCATAATTTAGGATCATCACACATTGCATTCATCATTGTTGGCTCAAATGAAACATTTACATTTTCTACGAACTATATTTTATTTGATTTGCGCGTGTCTGTGCCATTTGATTTACAAATTATTACCCTTTCGTAATTACTCTTATGTTTACGCATTTAACGCTGATTTTGGGAAACCCTAATGTTAATGAGCAATTATGCTTTGTAACTGGTGTGTCGTTTGGTGTAACTAGTGGCCGAGATCCTGGTATGTCACACGCCAAACGGTAATACCCCGTTTGTGAAAATTGAGGGTATGACAGTACTCATGTCCAAACGAGTACCCAAAGCTTGGTGTAAGGATTGCCAAAACCGCGAGGTAAATCGATTGTCTCTTTCAAATATTATCGAGGTTGGTACTCCGTGATGAGATACCACCTCCTTGAGGTAGATTTTGGTTAGCTTTTCCATCCGATCCGTTTCCTTAATGGGTAAGAAACGAGCAGACTTAGTCAACCTATCGACTATTACCCAAATAGTGTTGTGACCAGTTGATGTGCGGGGTAACTTTGTGACAAAGTTCATTGCTATCTGTTCCTATTTCCACCGAGGAATCTCTAGCTGTTGAAGAAGTCCTGATGGCTTTTGATATTCCGCCTTCACTTTAAAATGTGTCGAACACTTGCCCACGTAGGTTGCTATCTCACCTTTCATATTGGGCCACCAATAATGTTCCTTCACATCCTTGTACATCTTATCCGATCTAGGGTGAATTGAATACTTAGATTTGCGAGCTTCATCCAAAATCAATTCACGTAGTTTTCCAAAACGGGGAACCCAGATTCAGTCCATGAAGTACATCACATCATTGGTTTTAGGCACTAACTCCTTGATCATGCCTTTCAATCCTTCATTTTCAAATTCTCATCTTTCAGAGCTTCGACTTGAGCATCTCGGATTTGAGTATCCAGACCTGAATGAATAGTTAGCTCCAAAGAGTGTACACGCTTAGGCTTATCAGTCTCCTTTCTGCTCAATGCATGTGCTATAATGTTAGCCTTGCCCGGATGATAACGGATCTCACAATCATAATCATTTAGCAACTCTACCCATCGATGTTGCCTTATGTTAAGCTCCTTCTGATCAAAGATGTGCTAAAGACTCTTGTGATCCGTGTAAATGACACACTTCGTACCGTATAGTTAATGCCTCCAAATATTGAGTGCAAAAACCACCGCTCCCAACTCTAAAGCATGAGTGGTGTAGTTCTTCTCATGCACCTTTAATTGTTTGGATGCATAGGCTATGACCCTATCTTTCTGCATCAACACACAACCAAGACCTAAACAGGACGCATCACAGTACACAACGAATCCTTTTGTTCCTTCAGGAAGAGATTGAATAGGAGCACTACATAACTTCAACTTCAGTAACTGAAAAGCTACCTCTTGCTTATTAGTCCAGTCATACTTCCTATCCTTCTGAGTCAACAACGTCAACGGCTGCGCTATCTTCGAGAACTTTTCAATGAATCTTCGATAATAACCAGCCAATCTAAGAAATTGCCGCACCACGGTCAGGGACTTGGTGCCTCCCAGTTCTTAATTGCTTCAATCTTCGCCGAATCTACATGCATGCCTTTCTCATTAACAACATGTTCGAGAAAATGAACCTCTTGAATCTAAAACTCGCACTTCGAGAACTTTGCATATAGCTTCTCTTTCCTTAGCGTCTCCAAGATGATCTTCAGATGTTATTCATGATCTTTCTTGGTTTTTGAATCGACTAGTATATCATCGATAAATACTATTACAAACTTATCTAAGTAGGGTTTGCATACTCTATTCATAAGATCTATGAGCACAGCAGGTGCATTTTTCAAACCAAGTGGCATAACCAGAAACTCGTAATGGCCGTAATATGTTTTGAATGTTATTTTTGGAACATCTTACTCGGCTATTAACAGCTGATGATAACCCGATCGTAGATCGATCTTAGAGTAAAAGCTAGATCCTTGAAGCTGATCAAACAGATCATCGATTCTTGGTAATGGGTATCGATTCTTGATAGTGAGTTTGTTCAACTCTCGGTAATCAATGCACATTCTAAATGACCCATCTTTTTCTTGACAAATAAGAAAGGTGCTCCGCATGGCGAGAAGCTTGGTCTTAGAAATCCCTTATCTAATAATTCTTCTAATTGGTTGGACAATTCTTGCATCTCCGAAGGCGCTAATCGATATGGTGATCAGGCAACAGGAGCAGCCCCTGGTACCAAATCGATTCGGAATTCAACTTGTCTAGACGGGGTAATCCAGGCAGGTCATTAGGGAAAACATTTGGATAGTCTCGCATTATTGGTATATCTTCAAGCTTTCGCTCCCATTCTTAATGTCCACCGCCTTGGCAAGAAATGCCGGATACCCTTTACGTAGATACTTGCAAGCCTTCACTACATTGACAACCTTCAGGGTAGGTTTCCCTTTATCACCTTGGATAGTCAAAGTTCCACCACTTGGAATAGGGAGACGAATAATCTTCTCGTAACATACCACTTCAACATGATGCTTTGACAACCAATCCATGCCCAAGACAATATCAAAACTACCAAGCACAACAAGTAGGAGGTCAACGCTAAAGGAATGACCCTCTAATTGCATGTGCACCCTCTAACTACATCACGTGCTTTAATTATCTTTCCGTTGGCTAGCTCAATAATGTATTTCTTATCTAATTTACTAGATCTAAGGCCAAGTAATGGTTCAAAGTTCTTTGACACAAAACTCATATTGGCTCCAGTACTAAATTAGATCTAAGTTAGTTAGTCGTGTGAGCTTGATTTAACTTCTTATTCATTGATCACACATTGAGTTACATCTTTGACATCTGATTACTTTCCTTTCATAACTGTAATTTGATTCTCGAATCCTATTGAGAGAATACGATTAGCCTCTTAGTCCTTTGCAACATCTATAGCTGCCTTGGCACTCAATAAAGGATTCTGTGGTTTAAACAATAGATACAAATTTTTCATTTGTGATTTTGAGTGTGATTTTAGTGATCGTTATGCTTATATTTGATTAAATTAGTTTCGGAGTGTGTTCAGAAGGTTCCCGAATAAAAACTCCATAGCATTGAAGGTTGTTACGGGAAGATAAACCTTTCCATTCGAGATCTATTTCTATTTAATGTTTTTGTATACGTTGTTCAGTTAACATGTATTATTTTAAGCTTTCGCGAGTACTTGGATGCACGAATCAGTACTTACATAATTTCAAATGAAATACAAGTAAGTTAGTTGGTCGTGTGAGCTTGATTTAAAATCTTATTCTTGATCACACATTGAGTTATATCTTTGACATCTGATCACTTTCATTCTAGGGATGTAATTTGATTTTTGATTCCTATTAACTGAAAACATGTAGTCTCTTGGTCCTTAGCAGCTACTATGATTCCCTTGGTGCTCAATAAAGGATTCTATGGATAGAAAGTAGTCGTTTTGATTCTTTTTTATGGATTTTCTAGGGCTTAAAAGATGGTGGTCAAGTGTTTTGGATGAGTTTGGGAGGAGTGAATAGAATTCAAGGATGGGTTGAGTGGTCTTGTGTTCGCTTTTGGTTCTGGTTTAAACAATAAATAAAAATATTTTATTTGTGATTTTTTAGTGTGGTTTTAGTGATCGTTTTGCTTATATCTGATTAAATTAGTTCCAGAGTGTGTTTAGAAGGTTCCCGAATCAAAACTCCATAGGATTGATATCACACCCGGCTAAAGCGGAAACACTGATGAGTGACGAAATTGAATGATAACACAAAAGGAAATTAATTAATAAAACTGAATAGTTGGTTACATCTAATTCTAAAAACAAATAACTGAACCAGCAAATAAGTCCTCATTTTATTCAAAGACTAACTAGCTCCAACTAAAGCTTATCCTTGAAACCTAGCGTGATCAAATCAATGAACTTAGTTTCCACTACCTGAAAACATGCTAAAAAATGTCAACTAAAAAGTTGGTGAGAACATAGGTTTATAAGTATAAATATAGTAGATAACAATATACAAACCAATAAACAATTTTCCAAATACTAGTAAACTATTATACATGAGTCCACAACCAACTCTAGTGATCGAATGCCCTCCCGTCTAACCCCCTGACACAAGAGGTCAGACTAGTAGTATGCTTGTCTAGTATGCAGTTTCGGAACATCCAACTCCTTTCAAGTCAAAAAGAATATGTTGACTCAACGGACGCTCGGTATTGATTGGCATGTATCAACCCGAGTACCGAATGGGCTTGTCAGGCCAATAGATCTATCTACGTACTCTCGTGGCTTCCTTGAAGTTAATGGTTGTGTAGATTTTAGAAAAAAGAGGGACTTTATAGTAAAAAGATGTCATAGAATATAGCAACATGTATAATCAGTTTAGTTTTACTAGTATAAGAAAGTTGTCATTAAGTTTGCAAAAGACTAGTTTGACTTTAGAATTTGAATTCCCAGTTTGATATAGAGAGCATGTTTCCACCCCAAAATATAAAAGAGAGGGGCTATGAACTCACCTTGTAAAGTAGGTGGGTTGATCTTGCAACTTCTAGTAACTTGGAGTGAGGATTTTCCTAAGTAAGTTTATTTAGTTAGTTTATCGTATTTGTCGATAGTTGAGGGGTTATTATTGTAAAAGTTCAAGAATGGTTGTCGTATACTAGATATATGTCAACACAGAGTAGCACATCCAACAAAAGGATTCACAGGAAAGAGTTGGTGGATTTTCATCACTTAAGTACCCTGTCTTTCCTTAGCCAGAATCTTTTGCTTGCCATATAGCTACATACCGGGTGAAAATGATTCTAGATGTATACTAGACCAAGTCAAAGGTGTGTTTGGTATGTTTATAAAGTATAGGGAACAAGTTTAAATATAAGTTAGCAAGGATGGGAATAGGCGATTTGTATAGTATAGGGTTATAATTGAAAACATGAAGAATTTTACTAAAACCTGATTCAAGTTGATAGATAATCATAATAATCATTAAAGTTGGATTTTTATTATTTAAAACATATTATATTACTTATATTATAATAAAAATCCTTTCATTACATTATATTCACGAAATTATTGGAATGTTTTGCAAAATTTAGGGTTTTGATAGCTATGGACAGATTCGCGCACTAAACTTGCACGAGCTATTTGAGGGGTCAAATCAATGAGTTAGAAGACGTTCTTTATATAGTTGTAAAGACAAAACTCTGGATTTTATTTTTAAAATAAGACTCATCGAAAAAGGATTATTTATGAGGGAGATATGACTATCCGAAGTTGGCCCTATGAATCTGTCAAAATCCAAAAAAATTAAGTTTTATGTGCTTAAGCAAAGTTTTTGATGATGTCGTGTTTATTTAATGCTTTGATCCATCTTAGATCTGTGATTATTACACAAAAATGTTATTTAATCATAGATCCAAGCTCGATAGTTGAGGGGTTGTTATTGTAAAAGTTCAAGAATGGTTGTTGTATACTAGATATGTGTCATCCTAGAGTAGCACATCCAACAAAAGGATTCCCAGGAAAGAGTTAGTGGATTTTCATCACTTAAGTATCCCGTCTTTCCTTAGCCAGAACCTTTTGCTTGCCATATAGCTACATATTGGGTGAAAATGATTTTAGATGTATACTAGACCAAGTCAAAGGTGTGTTTGGTATGCTTATAAAGTATAGGGAACAAGTTTAAATATAAGTTAGCAAGGATGGGAATAGGCTATTTTTATAGTATAGGGTTACAATTGAAAACATGAAGAATTTACTAAAACATGATTCAAGTTGATAGATAATCATAATAATCATTAAAGTTTGGATTTTTATTGCTAAAAACATGTTTATATTACTTATCTTATAATAAAAATCATTTCATTACATTATATTCATGAAATTATTGGAATGTTGCAAAATTTAGGGTTTTGATAGCTTTGAGGGGTCAAATCAATGAGTTAGACATTCTTTATATGGTTGGAAAGACAAAACTCTGAATTTTATTTTTAAAAGAAGACTAATCGAAAAATGATTTGTTATGAAGGAGATATGAATATCCGAAGTTGGCCCTATGAATCTGTCAAAATACAAAAATCTAAGTTTGATGTGTTTAAGCAAAGTTTTTGATGATGTCATGTTTATTTAATGCTTTGATCCATCTTAGATCTATGATTATTACAAAACAATGTTATTTAATCATAGATCCAAGCTAGTTATAATTTATATTTTGATAAAACACTATTGGAAATGTATGAACAGGAAGAACACAAAGAACATGAAAACTTACTCGATAGGGAAAACTTCTTGGATCTTCAAGAGAGGTGTTATGAGTTGATATTTGATTGTATGAGAGCTCTAGATTTAGAGTTTTATGTGAAAAATAATAATAATTAGACCCCTATTTATAGTGGAAAATTTAAGGTTTTAGGTTTCAATTAAGATAGATTTTCTTAATATAAAAATCATATATTTTAGTACGGATAGGGATGAACGATTTTTTTTTTATATTTTAGAGTTAGAATAACTTGGTTTATTATTTGTTAGATTTTGGATGATTACAAGTTACTTATTTATTAGTCTATATATAATTTTGTAATTATTCCTGCTTATATATATATTATATATATATATATATATGTATATATATATATATGTATATATATATATATATGTATATATATATATATATATATATATCCTTTCACATATGTAAATTCTTCACCCTTATAGTTATATATGTTTCACTTATGTTGTAATTTTGCATTGTAATAGAACTTGGTTAACGTTAGGACACTTCCAAGTAATTGTTTATAGCAAGACCCAGTATTTACACATGTATTATCATAGAATCACACTAGCATGCAATAGTAATACAGTAATCACATGTATGGAACATAAGATAGTTTCCATAATAGGTTCTTGAAATCAATCATTGTTCAGATATGAAAATACCATAGTCAAAAAAAGAGTTAATCAAGTAGGTTAAGAATAAAAAATCAAGGATGTTACAATTGAAGGTTGTTAGGGGAAGATAAAACTTTCCATTCGAGATCTATTTCTATTTAACGTTTTTGTATACGTAGTTCATTTAATATGAATTATGTTAAGCTTTCATGAATACTTGGATGCACTAATGCATACTTGCATAATTTAAAATGAAATACAAGTAGATCTAAGTTAGTTGGTCGTGTGAGCTAGAGTTAACTGCATATTCATTGATCACAAGTTGAATTACATCTTTGACATCTGATTACTTTCATTCCACAACTTAATTTGATTCTTGATTCCAATTGAGTGAATACGAGTTGTCTCTTGGTATTTTGCAACTTTTATGGCTACCTTAGCGCTCAATTAAGGATTCTACGGATAGAAAGTTGTCGTTTTGATTCATTTTTGTGGATTTTCTAGGCAAGAGGGTTTAAAGATGGAGGTCGAGTGTTTTGGATGAGTTTAGAAGGAATGAATCAAATTCAAGGTTGGGTTGAGTGGTCTCGTGTTTGTTTTTGGTTTTGGTTTAAACAATGGATAAAAATATTTCATTTGTAATTTTTTAATGTGATTTTAGTGATCGTTATACTTATATTTGATTAAATTAGTTTCGGGGTGTGTTCAGAAGCTTCCCGAATCAAAACTACATAGCATTGAAGGTTGTTATGGGAAGATAAATCCTTCCATTCGAGATCTATTTCTATTTAACATTTTTGTATACGTAATTCATTTAACATGTCTTATGTTAACCTTTCGTGAATACTTGGATGTACGAATAAATAAAAATATTTTATTTGTGATTTTCTAGTGTGATTTTAGTGATCGTTACGCTTATATTTGATTAAATTAGTTCTTAAGTGTTTTTAGAAGATCCCCGAATCAAAACTCGATAGGATTGATGGTTGTTACAAGAAGATAAACCTTTCCAATCGAGATCTATTTCTATTTAATGTTTTCGTATACGTAGTTCAGTTAACTTGTACTATGTTAAGCTTTCATGAATACTTGGATGTACGAATGCGTACTTGCATAATTTAAAGTGAAATACAAGTAGATCTAAGTTAGTTGGTCGTGTGAGCTTGATATAACTTCTTATTCATTGGTCACACATTGAGTTACATCTTTGACATCTGATTACTTTCATTCTGCAACTGTAATTTGATTCTCGATTCCTATTGAGTGAATACAAGTAGTCTTTTGGTCCTTTACAACTTCTATGGGTGCCTTTACGCTCAATAAAGGATTCTGTGGATAGAAAGTTGTCGTTTTGATTTAGTTTTATGGATTTTCTATACAAGAGGTTTTAAAGATAAAGGTCGGGTACTTTGGATGAGTTTAAAAGGAATGAATCAAATTCAAGGTTGGGTTGAGTGGTCTCGTGTTCGCTTTTGGTTATGGTTTAAACAATAAATAAAAATATTTTATTTATGATTTTCTAGTGTGATTTTAGTGATCTCTATGCTTATATTTGATTAAATTAGTTCCGGAGTGTGTTTAGAAGGTTCTCGAATCAAAACTCCATAGGATTGAAAGTTGTTACGGGAAGATAAACTTTTCCAAACAAGATCTATTTCTATTTAATGTTTTTTCATACATAGTTCATTTAACTGTATTATGTTAAGCTTTCATGAATACTTGGATGCACAAATGCTTACTTGCATAATTTAAAGTGAAATACAAGTATATCTACGTTAGTTGGTTGTGTGAGCTTGATTTAACTTCTTATTCATTGATCACACATTGAGTTACATCTTTGACATCTGATTACTTTCATTCCGCAACTATAATTTGATTCTCAATTCCTATTGAGTGAATACGAGTAGTCTCTTGGTCCTTTGCAACTTCTATGGCTGCCTTTGCACTCAATAAAGGATTCTGTGGATAGAAAGTCCTCATTTGATTCATTTTTGTGGATTTTCTTTGCAAGAGGGTTTAAAGATGGAGGTCGAGTTTTTTGGATGAGTTTAGAAGTAATGAATCAAATTCAAGGTTGGGTTGAGCGGTCTCGTGTTTGTTTTCGGTAATGGTTTAAACAATAGATAAAAATTTTCATTTGTGATTTTTTAGTGTGATTTTAGCGATCGTTATGTTTATATTTGATTAAATTAGTTCCATAGTGTGTTCAGAAGGTTCCCAAATCAAAACTCCATAGCATTGAAGGTTGTTACGGGAAGATAACCTTTCCATTCGAGATCTATTTCTATTTAATGTATTTGTATACGTAGTTCACTTAACATGTATTATGTTAAGCTATCGTGAATACTTGGATGCACGAATACGTACTTGCATAATTTAAAGTGAAATACAAGTAGATCTAAGTTAGTTGATCATGTGAGCCTGATTTAACTTCTAATTCTTTGATCACACATTGAGTTACATCTTTGATATCTGATCACGTTCATTCCGGGGATGTAATTTGATTCTCTATTCCTATTGAGTGAAAACATGTAGTCTCTTGGTCCTTAGGAGCTACTATTAATAAATCTTAATATGTTTTGATGTAAATGAGGTTATGGTTGACCAACTATGGGGTTCCCGGGAACGGGGCCTTACAAGTTGGTATCAGAGCCAAAGTTTAAGAGAAATGGGTAAATATTTTCAAAACCTAAACTTAAACTGAGAATGGGACCGAATGGAGGGATGCCAGCCCAAGTAGCTACATGCCATCAGGTAATTTACTTTCTTTAAGTTAACCGATATTATGTACGTGTGCTATCTGATTTATGTGCTCTTAGTAGATTTGGATACTAATGTAGTCAGGATAGGCAATGCTTGGGGGATGAAGAGTAAAGTAAGTGGCTAATCATAACTGGCCACTGTAATTAGGGACTTACTATACTTGACATAATCCGAGCTATTACCTTGAATGACCGTGTTGGTGTTTGAATCTTATAGTGTTTAGAGGATGGTGGGTGATAGATCTTCGAAGGCTTCTCGAGGAGGTGTGCAGGGTGGTCATGGTGCTAGGCCACGTGTCATCAAGAACAAGGCTAAGGCTGCTGAGACAGCTCCTGCAGAGCCCGAGCTTTATCACCAGGAAGGCGGTGATGAGAGTGCTAATTTGAGAGCCTCTGTGAAGGAGGCAGTTGTGGAGGAAGTTCATCAGGTCATGCAGACGATCCTACCGTCTGTGGTGACCGAGGTTATTCGTGCTGTGAGGGAGGATGAAAAGAAAGAGAAGGAGGAGAGGAGGTGTAAGGCCCCGTTCCCGGAGACCTCAGAGTTGGTCAATCATAGCATAAAAACATTAAACAACACACATTTCATAAAATATTACATCGGAATTAAGTTAATAAAAACCATTCATTCTATTAATAATTAACATTGTTAAGCAATACATCATTGTTTTCTTGAATTACAAAAGACCCTGTTTCGTTGCGTTACAAAACAACAATATCATTAAAGATGAATGGATGCCAGCTTGCCCTGCCGAGTAGATTCCCTTTCGTGCCATCCTCAGCAACAATTACCTGCCAACTAAAAATGCATAAAAGTCAGCGTTGCTGAGTGAGTTCTAGTTTTAAAACGTTTAAAATGCCTTGTAGGATTTATATATGAAAATACCCTTTTCAATAAAATACTTCCTTTACTTTCGCACGTGAGCACTCATCATACATACATCAAGGTATAAACTTAATTATCTTTCATTAACTCATGTATTCGTTCATTTCATACATTTTCATTATCTTTCACTTTCTATCTGGATCCTGTCTCTTACAATACCCCCGACTCATGTCCGAAGACTGATACTGTGTCGAGGTACGCGACAAGGACCCCGTCTCTGTTTGCAACACCCCCGACTCATGCCCGAAAACCGACACAGTACCGGGGCGAGCATCATGACATCTTTCAGGTAGATCTCAAGGATCAGACCCCCTTCGAGTCAATCTCAATGATTGTACTCCATCCGAGTCTATAACGACAACATGGTCGGGCACCTCATTTCATTGCTTGCAAGACTTTTCATACTTTTCTTATGTTCCTCTTCTTTATTAACATTAATCTTTCACTTTCTTTACGATAATACTTTACGCATACGAATATAAACACACCACGTAAAGTCACATTATACATAGTATAAAGCATCAACAATAGCCCACAACATGCATCACCATAATAGACATGAAACAGCAAAACATTCCAGAACTTACCCATTACATTCTACTTCCCAAGATTCAGAAAAATCCTAAGTCCTTAGATAAATACGGATGAACAATAACTAATGCGGACGAACAAATACTAATGCGGACGAACAAATACTAATGCGGATGACAATAACTAATGAGGGATGACAGTCCAGAGGTTATTCCAAGTGTCCAACTAAATGCTGGTAGAACAAATGCGAGTGACTAAAACAAATGCGCATGAATACTGTAGCAAATGCGCATGAGCAAAAGAAATGCGAAAGAACACTTGGGCGCATGAGCAACTACAAATGCGGATGAACATACAACAAATGCACATGAGCAAAGTACTTTAAGTGTATGTTCAGCTCTTAAATGCGGATGAACTAACCGACCTGCAAATGCACTTATGTAATTATTTAGTCCCCAATCCTCGATCTAACACATCCTTATCATAGATCTAACATGCTTAACATCTAGAGCAGGCATACAACCACGAAAACACCAACAATTCCTAACCAATCATGCTTATCCACCTGTTCAAAGCTTATACTCAACATCCTAAGCATCAAGAGCACATAAACCACCATGAAGCACAAACATAATCACCCATATACATACGATAAAGCATAAAACAGCTGCAAAACCTTTTAAACATGCATTTTCAGCCCCAAGAATTTTAAAACACATAAAAACCGGGGTCTAGAACTCACCTAGTGCAGCAAACAAGCAAAACTCCTCCAAACTCATGTGCACAAGAGTTCAAACACCTAAAACAAGCAAAAACAAACAATGAAACACATAAACACATATAAATCAGTTTCATGGTCAAAACCCAACATAAACCAAGCCAATTATGCATAGAGATACATACCAAGATCAAAAATAGCCTCAATCTCTCTCTAGAACCGAGAGAACTTCGATTTCAGCTTCTTCTTCTCTTTCAGTTGAACACAATAGCAGCAGGAAGATATGGGCGACCATGCCCATATAAGGTATACTTTTTGACTTTCGTGTACTTTTACACAAAACACCCCTCATCTTTGGCTTCTTTTTGCTTTCTTCTTGATACTATTATTTTCTTTTTATTTGACCGAAGTTTCGGGTGTTACAGGAGGAGGGCTGTTGGGAGAGGTTCAGGTGAAGGGGAGCAACCAAAGACTGAGATGGTTGTCTCCAGTGATGAAGAGGAAGAGGAAGCGGTGTAGGAAACCGCTAAGGGGGGTAGTTATGGGGCATTACAGAGATACAAGCCCCTAAATTTTGATGGGAATGGTAATGCTGCTGCTGCTCACTGATGGGTGAGGGAGATGGAGGTGGTACGCGATATCAGTGAGTGCCAAGAGGATCAGAAGGTGAAGTTTGCTACCCACTCATTTGTGGACTCAGCCTTATGCTGGTGGGAAAACATTGTCCAGGCCGATGGTAGCAGGGAAATTAGGAGGATGAGGTGGAGTGAGCTGAAGAAGTTAGTGATTGAGGAATTTTGTCCTCATAGGGATCTTGACAAGATTGAGAGAGAGTTTCTACAGCTGGAGGCGGGAACTATTACACACCAGCAATACACGACTAAGTTCAACGAGATGGCAAGGCTGGTGCCGGATCAGGTGATGCCGGTGTCAAGGAAGATCAAGAGGTACATTTAGAGTTTGCCGGCAGACATCAGCAGGCACATGATCGCCGCCCGGCCGAGTACTTTTAGGTTTGTGGTTGATCTGGCAGGGAGGTTGTATGATGAAAGAGAGGTGGCAGTGGTAGAGGTGAATAAGAAAGGTGATGGTAGCAAAAATTGGAAGGGGAAAAGATTTGGTAGTGGTGGTTTCACTCCCAAAAGCCAAAAGGCAAGAATGGATGACAGGAGGGTGGTGACTACAGGTACTGAGTCAAGGATGTGTAACAGGGGTGGGAAGGAGCATGCAGGGGAATGCAAGTGGGGATCAAATCTTTGCTTCAAGTGTGGGAAGCCCGGTCATAAGGCAAGGGATTGTGGAGTGATGAGGTGCTACAAGTGTGGCGAGACTGGGCATATGAGTAGAGAATGAAAGAAGCCGAGGGCCAAAAGTTCTGGGGCAAAGAAGGGAACCGAGAAGGATGGGTAGGGAGCAAAAGCCAAAGCATTCACAATGACCCGGGAAGAGGCTAGGGTGGACCCTGATGTCGTGTCAGGTACATTCCTAGTAAACCAAACTTGTGCCTCGGTATTATTTGATTCTGGTGCTAGTAAGAGTTTTATTTCTGCTACCTTCTGTGCTAAGTTACCTATTAGGAGTAGAAAGATTGATGATCCCTTTGATGTAGAAACTGCCATTGGTAAGTCTACCAGGATTTCTAATCTGATAGAGAATTGTGACATAGAGTTGGAAGGCCATAGGTTCTCTGCTAAATTATTCGTGATGCCCCTAGGCGGATTCGATATGGTTCTAGGGATGGATTGGTTAGCAGCCTATGAGGCAAAGATTATGTGTCGCAAGAAGATAATCCTATTGAATGCCTGATGTGAGTGCGTTGACGATCTACGGTGATCGAGTTACTATGGTTCCGAAGGTGATTTCGATGGTGGTTGTAGAGAAGTGCATAAAATGTGGATGTAGTGCCTACCTGGCTTACATGAAGGATGTGGATGCGTCAGTACCACAATTGTCCGACATACCAGTTGTGTGTGACTTTCCAGACGTGTTCCCAGAAGATTTACTAGGTGTGCCACCAGACCGCAAGATGGAGTTCCAGATCGACTTGATATTTGGTGCTCAACCTGTTGCCAAGGCATCATATCGATTGGCTCCGTCTGAGATGAAGGAACTGATGGTTCAGTTGCAAGAGTTGTTGGACAAAGGGTTTATTCGACCAAGTATCTCTCCCTGGGGTGCTCCAATATTGTTTGTAAAGAAGAAAGACGGTAGTATGAGGATGTGCATCGACAACCGGGAGTTCAACAAGTTGACGGTGAAGAACCGGTATCCACTACCGAGAATTGATGACTTATTTGATCAGCTCCAAGGTGCTAGTTGGTTCTCGAGGATAGATCTCCGATCTGGTTACCATCAGTTGAAGGTGAAGGAGCAGGATATACCTAAAACAGCTTTTCGCACGCGTTATGGACACTACGAGTTTCTCGTTATGTCTTTTGGTCTAACTAACGCGCCAGCTGCCTTTATGGATTTGATGACCGGGTGTGTCGGTCGATGTTGGATAAATCAGTGATTGTGTTTATCGATGATATCCTGATTTATTTGAAGAGCGAAGAAGAGAATGCTGGTCACATTCGTGAGGTATTGGAGACACATAGAAGAGAGAAGCTGTATGCTAAGTTCTCCAAGTGTGCTTTCTGGTTGCATGAGGTTTATCTTTTGGGTCATGTGGTAAATTCCGAAGGGATCATGGTAGACCCGGCAAAGGTGGAGGCGATGATGCAATGAAAGACTCCAAAGACGCCATCCGATATCCGCAGTTTCTTGGGTTTGGCCGGCTATTATAGAAGATTTATCCAAGACTTTTCCAATCCTCACCATTAACCAAGATGACCTGCAAGGATGTGAAGTTTGTATGGGGTTTAGAACAGGAGAGTGCTTTTGAAGAGCTGAAGACAAGATTGACTCAAGCTCCTATTTTGACGTTGCCCAACGGGAATGAAGACTTGGTGGTCTATTAAGATGCTTCTTATTCAGGATTGGGTTACGTGCTGATACAACGGGGAAAGGTTATAGCCTATGCGTCCCGACAGTTGAGAATCCATAAGGCAAATTACCGTACTCATATCTTAGAGCTTACGGCTATGGTCTTTGCATTGAAGATTTGGAGGCACTACTTGTACGGGACGAAGTGCACTATCTTCACTGACCACAAGAGCTTGAAGTATTTCTTTGAGCAAAAGGATCTTAATATGAGGCAAAGGAGATTGTTAGAGTTGATCAAGGATTATGATTGTGAGATCCACTACCATCCGGGCAAGGCCAACGTAGTGGCGAATGCCCTTAGCCAAAAAAAGAGACCCGAGCCAATCCGGGTGAAAGCTTACTAGTTGGTGATGACCTCCAATGTGATGACACAGGTTAAGTGGTTCCAAAATGAGGCATTGAAAGAAGAGTGCCTTAACTATGAAAGGATGAGAGGTCTAGTCTCGGAGTTGGGTGAGAACACTCTCAGAGTTAGAACCCGCTTCGGGAGGATATGGATCCCTCGTTATGGAGACCTATGGGGGAAAATCATGGATGAAGCTCATATGACTCGATACTCTATTCATCTCGGTGCTACGAAGATGTATCATGATATGAAGAAAGATTACTGGTGGCCGGGTATGAAGCGCGATGTAGCGGAGTATGTGAGCAAGTGCCTTACTTGTTTGCAAGTAAAGGCTAAGCATCAGAAGCCATACGGGAAGATCCAAACTTTGGATATACCCAAGGGGAAATGGGAGCATATCACCATGGACTTCATTATGAAGTTACCGCGTACGGCAAGAGGGTATGATGCCATATGGGTGATAGTAGACCGTCTGACGAAGAGTGCTCATTTCTTGCCAATCCGTGAGACGTATTCATCTGAGAGGTTGGTGGATCTGTTCATTAAGGAGATTGTGACTCGTCATGGTGTACCGGTGTCTATAGTGTCAGACCGTGACACTCGGTTTACATATAAGTTTTGGAAGAGATTCCATGACGCGATGGGGATGAGGCTACATATCAGTACGGCGTACCATCCTCAGACAGATGGTCAGTCGGAGAGGACGATTCAGACACTAGAAGATATGCTATGGGCATGTATGATCGATTTTGGAGGAAGTTGGGATAAACACTTACCGTTAGCTGAATTCTCATACGACAACAGTTATCATGCCAGCATTATTATGCCACCATATGAGATGCTATACGGTAGGAAGTGTAGAACGCCCGTATGTTGGGGTGACATCGGACAGAAGGAGTTGGGGAGCGTTGAAGTGATCAAGGCTACGACTGAAAAGTTGGAGAAGATCAAAGCCTTTATGAAGGCGACAAAAGATAGCCAAAAGTCGTATGTTGACAAGAGGCGTAAACCGATTGAATTCAAGGTGGGTGATAAAGTTATGCTGAAGGTTTCACCTTGGAAGGGGATCATTCATTTCAGAAAGCAAGGTAATTTGAGCCCGAGTTATATAGGACCTTTCTGAATTATTACTTGAGTAGGAGAGGTGACCTATAGGTTGGAGCTACCCGATGAGTTAAGTGGAATTCATCCGACATTCCATGTATTTCATCTGAGAAAGTGCTTAGCTGACGAGGATATGATTATGCCACTGGAGGATATTGAGGTGGATGAATGGCTCAATTATGTGGAGCAACCGGTGGCCATCATTGACAAAAAAGAGAAGAGGCTGCGGAATAAAGTGGTTCCACTGGTGCGAGTACAGTGGAGGCACAGGAAGGGATCCGTGTCTATGTGGGAAACCGAGGAAGAGATGAGACAGCATTATCCACAACTATTCAAGGAGTGACAAGTTTCGAGGATGAAACCTATATAAGGGGTGGACTTGTAAGACCCGGATATTTTAAAAAAAAAGGAGAAATAAGAGAAAAAGAAAAGAAAAGAGAATTATAAAGAAAGAAAGGTGAAATAACCCAAGTTGAGGGGTTAAAGTTATGCAAGAGGCAAACTTTAATATAATTATGTTTAAAAAGTAGGTATGGCCGCCCACACTTCTGCTCACCAACTGCCTTCAACAGCAAGAAAGAAGAAAAGCAGAGTTCCATCGGTTTTCTAGAGAGAAGAAGAAGAAGATCGTCTAGAAGATAAGATTTTGTGTGTTTTGTTTGGTTTCAGCTGGGTTTTCAGCTTGTAGACCGAGTCTTATGTGTTTTTCTGCGTTCGGTTGGGTGTTTTTGGTGTGTTTAGGTGTTTGAACTCCAAGTGCTCTCGAGTTTGGAGGAGTTTTACTCAAAGGCTACTGTAGGTGAGTTCTAGAACCCTGAATTTTTTGTTTTTAAACTTGTTTTGGGGCTGGAAATGCATGTAAACTATTATTTTGCAACTTCCAGTATGTAACCGTATGTATTACCCTCTGTTTTATATGGGTGTGTGTGTTTGTGAATGTTTGACTAAATTATGTGGTTGTATGCTCGTTTTATGAGCTTAGTATGCTAGATTTGGGCTAGGATTATGTAACGATGATGATCGGGAACTGAAAATTTGCATAAGTTAGAACTAGTATAGTGCCCATGCACCTAAGTAAACTGCCCATACGCCTAAGTGTTGCTCATGCGCCTAAGTTTCCCATGTGCCCAAGTACTCATGCGCCTGCATAGTACTCACGCGCCTGCATAGTTCCCATGCACCTAAGTTTTTGCCCATATGCCCAAGTGTTGTTCATGCGCCTAAGTTTCCCATGCACCCAAGTACTCATGCGCCTGCATAGTTCCCATGCACCTAAGTTTTTGCCATACGCCCAAGTGTTGCTCATGGGCCTAAGTTTCCCGTGCGCCCAAGTACTCATGCGCCTGCATAGTACCCATGCGCATAAGTTTTTCCCCATATTCCCAAGTGTTCTCATGCACCTAAGTATCCATACGCCTGCATAGTGCCCATGCGCCTACATAGTGCTCATGCGCCTAAGTTGCCTTAGAATTTTACTAAAATTTTGGGGAAAATGGAAATTAATGATTAAGCTCTGGAATGTTTTGGTGGGTTATGTTTGTTCATGTTATGCATGTTGTGGCCTGTTATTGATGTTTCTTATTACATATTATTAGGAGACTTTACGTGGTGTGTTAATGCTCTTATACGTAAAGTATTATATAATGAAAGTGAAAGACATTATTAACGAAGTGAAACCTAATGAAAGAATGTAAAGTCTTGCAAGCAACTGAAAGGGGGTTCATAACTCATTGAGGGGTTGTTAGCTCAACTGTGTGCGGTTTAGCAAACCCATGAGGATGCACACAGGGGTCAATCCTTGTGATTGACCAATATGTATGAAACGGGACCCTTGTCGCTTGCCCTGGTACTGGAGTTAGTTTCGTGCACAATGTTAGGGGTCTATTTTAGACTTCGGCCCAGTACCAGCTTCGTGCAAATGTTTGGGGTATAGCATATAACATTGGTCTAGATGAAAGTGAAAGATAATGATGAAAGTACGAAATGAATGAAAAGAATGTTGAAAGATAATAATAATATTATCAAGATGTATGTATGTTTTGTGATCACGAACAAAAGTAAAGGAAAGGTTTTTACTAAAGGTAAAGTATTTTATTATATAAAACTAGAACTCACTCAGCGACACTGACTTTTATGCATTTTCAGTTGGCAGGTAACTTGTTGCTGAGGATGGCACGAGGGTGAAGCTACTTGGCGGGCAAGAGTGGCATCCATCTCATGCAATAATAATGATGTTGTTTTGTAATACAACTAAGTGATATTTTGTAATCTTGTAAACAACGATGTATTACTTGGCAAATGTGTTTATTAAAGCATGAAATGGTTGTTGATGAATTATTCCGCTGCAATATTTTAATTAGTTAATAAATCTTAATATGTTTTGATATAAATGTGGTTATGATTGACCAACTGTGGGGTTCCTGGGAACGGGGCCTTACATGTTGGCGGAATATTCTGCAGCTCTGTGAGATCGTTAAAGGGCGTATTTGGACTTGAGTTGCCAATGGAAAAAGAACTAATATATGGTATGATTATTGGTGTGAGGCTAGTCCGTTGGCTGCGTTTTTATCTTTTGGAGCTATTCGGGTTGCGGGTTTTTCTTTGGGTTCTACTATTGAAGATCTTTATGCTAATGGCTGTTGGAATTGGCCCATGGCTTGGTTGGATCTTTTCCTAGTTTTGATAAATGTTAACAATATACAGGTTCAATATGACGTGGAGGATATGTTATGCCGGAAGGATGGTGAGGCTTTGGTTCCATACTCAGCTACGGTTATGTGGAATAGTATACGATCTTGTGAAATGCTTGTTAGCTAGGCGGGATGTGTCTAGTTCACCCAGTGTATACCAAAGCATGCGTTCTTGATGTGATTAGTGATCCGGGGGAAATTGCAGACTCAAGATAGAATCCTGAAGTGGGATAATTAAAGGAGATCGAATATGAATTTAACATGTTTCTCATTATGTCTATCTAATTATGATTCACATAATCACTTGTTCTTTAAGTGTAAGTATTTGTCTCAGGTTTGGAGTTTGATCCGTGAGAGGGCTTACATGCAAGCTACGCCTCCAGTTTGGCAACATATACTGCATGACTTGATTGCGCGAGCTACGTCAAAAGCTATGTTTTCTATTATCGCTCGATTGCTAGTTGCCGCTTCTGCATATTTTATTTCGCAAGAGAGGAAATCTAGATTATTTAATGATAAACCAAGACCTCCAGATGTGCTTGCAAAGGTAATTCTCAATGTTGTTTGGTACAAGCTAATGGGATTGAAGGTTAAGAAGACAAATCGGTTAACCCGTTTTGATTTGTACCAAATCAAATCACGTAGTTCTTTACCAGTTTTGATTTGGGAACATTCTAAACACACTCCGAAACAAATTAAATCAAATATAAGCATAACGATCACTTAAATCAAACTAAAAATCACAAATGAAATATATGTATCTATTATTTAAACCGTAACCAAAACCAAATGAGTGACCACTCAACCCACCCTTGAATTCGATTCACTCCTCCCAAACTCATTCAAAATGCTCGACCACCATCTGTTAACCCTCTTACCTAGAAAATCCACAAAAATTAACAACTTTCAATCCACAAAATCCTTTTTTGCGAGCCAAGGCAGCCATAGAAGTTGAAAAGGACCAAGAGACTACTCGTATTCACTCAATAGGAATCGAGAATCAAATTATAGTTGCGGAAAGAAAGTTATCAGATGTCAAAGATTAAACTCAATGTGTGATCAATGAATAAAAAGTTAAATCAAGCTCACATGACTAGCTAACTTAGATCTACTTGTATTTCACTTGAAATTATGAAAGTACGGATTCGTGCATCCATGCATTCAAGAAAACTTAAAATAATACATGTTAAATGAACTACGTATACAAAAACATTAAAGAGAACTAGATATCGAATGGAAAGGCTTATCTACCCGTAACAACCTTCAATCCTACGTAGTTTTGATTCGGGAACCTTTTAAACACACTCCGGAACTAATTTAATTAAATATAAGCATAACGATCACTAAAATTACACTAAAAAACCACAAATGAAAGATTTTTATCTATTGTTTAAACCGTAACCAAAAGCGAACACGAGACCACTCAACCCGCTCTTGAAATCGATCCACTCCTTCGAAACTCATCCAAAGCACTCGACCTACATCTTTAAACCATATAGCCTAGAAAATCCATAAAATTTTATCAAAACGATAACTTTCTATCCACAGAATCCTTTATTGAGAGCCAAGGCAGCCATAGAAGCTGCAAAGGACCAAGAGACTACTCTTTCATTTAATAGGAATCGAGAATCAAATTACAGTGGCGGAGTTAAAGTAATCAAATGTCAAAGATGTAACTCAATGTTTGATCAATGAATAAGAAATTAAATCCAGCTCAAACAACCGACTAACTTTGATCTACTTGTATTTCTCTTGAAATTATGCAAGTACGGATTCGTGCATACAAGTATTCGCAAAAGCTTAATATAATATATGTTAAATGAAGTACGTATACAAAAACATTAAATAGATATAGATCTAGAATGGAAAGGTTTATCTTCTCGTAACAAACTTCAATTCTATGGAGTTTTGATTCGGGAACATTCTGAACACACTCCAGAACAAATTTAATCAAATATAAGCATAACGATCACTATAATCAAACTAAAAATCACAAATGAAATATATCTATCTATTGTTTAAACCGGAACCAAAACCAAACAAGAGACCACTCAACCCACCCTTTAATTCGATTCATTCCTGCCAAAATCATTCAAAACACTCGACCACCATCTTTTAACCCTCTTACCTAGAAAATCGACAAAAATGAATCAACATGACAACTTTCTATCCATGAAAACCTTTATTAAGCGCCAAGACAGCCATAGAAGTTGAAACGGATCAAGAAACTACTCGTATTCACTCAGTAGGAATCAAGAATCAAATTACAGTTACGGAATGAAAGTTATCAGATGTCAAAGATGTAACTCAATCAGTGATCAATGAATAAAAAGTTAAATCAAGCTCACACGACTAGCTAACTTAGATCTACTTGTATTTCACTTGAAATTATGCAAGTACAGATTCGTGCATCCAAGTATTCGTGAAAACTTAAAATAATACATGTTAAATGAACTACGTGTACAAAAACATTAAATAGAAATAGATCTTGAATGGAAAGATTTATCTACCAGTAATAACATTCAATCCTATGGAGTTTTGATTCGGGAACCTTTTGAACACACTCCGGAACTAATTTAATCAAATATAGGCATAACGATCACTAAAATCACACTAAAAAACCAAAAATTAGATATTTTTTCTATGTTTAAACCGTAACCAAAAGCGAACACGAGAACACTCAACCCGCCCTTAAAGTCGATTCACCCCACCAAAGTCATCCAAAACACTCGACCTCCATCTTTTAACCCTCTTGCCTAGAGAATCCACAAAAATTAATAAAAACAACTTTCTATCCACAAAATCCTTTATTGAGCACCAACGCAGCCATAGAAGTTACAAAGGACCAAGCGACTACTCGCATTCACTCAATGGGAATCAAGAATCAAATTACGGTGGTGGAATGAAAGCAATCAAATTTCATAGATTTAACTCAATGTGTGATCAATGAATAAGAAGTTAAATCAAGCTCACATGACCAACTAACTTAGATCTACTTATATTTCCCTTGAAATTATGTAAGTAAGGATTCAAGGATAACCTATCAAACTAGCCTACCACATGAAAGGAAATAAATGATAACCATGGTAGACAAACATTAGTTTAAACTATCAAACTAGCTACCATCATCAAAAATGAAATTTCCATCCAAACAAGACTCCTTTGACAACCAAAATAGATGTCTATCCATTAGAAACCACTGTAGAAGAAGTACTTGCCCCTGATGTAGATTCTTTAGACTCATCATATACCATCTCTACCTATTCATCATCCGATTGAGAAAAAATATCATGCCCCTTTTCTTGCTTTGAAAGGGCACTAAACGGATTATGAGTATTGACTTTTGGAGAGCTAACCTTTTGTGCATGCAAGGGTGTAGGTCCCATCTTTTTCTTTTGATAAATCGGTCGGTATTCAAATTTATGTTTCAGGGTGGATACTTGAACCCCACTCTTCTGAGCAATTTTCCTACACTTAACCTTGATGAAGCCATCCCCATTAACTTTGGGTGTTTTAGGGATAGAATTAAGTGTAGCACCAATATGTTTTGGGCACTTTTCAGTATCATGCCCAAAAACACAACAATGAGCACATCTCGAAGGTTGCCATTCGTACTCTACCCCAATTTTCTCCGTGACATATTTATCCCCATCTGTGTCAGGAATAGCCATAGATAACCCTCTTATAAAGTCATGTTCCGCTAAAATTTCTATCAAAGCCCTTGCATAGCTGCTCCGACCCCAAGCCTCTAAACACATAGCAGTAGTAGACGAATCAAGTAACTTAGGTGAACCAATTTTTAAAGCTAGCATGCTTAAACCATCATCTGTATAAGCTGCCAGAGGAACATCATGCAACTTAACCCAAATAGCAACTTTTTTCATATCCTTTTTCTTAAGTGTTCTCGTAGGAGACCAAGTATTAAGAAACATAGGCCTATTTCTGATCAACCAAGGGCCCCCTTTAAGAACATCAAGCATACCTTTTTTGTATGTAAATTTAAAGAAAAAGAAACCATTCGCATTTATCATAATATTTTGCAGCCCAAACTTTTTCCAATTCAACCACACATAATGCTTAACCACTGGATATGTAACCCTATCCCCAAATAAATAACCATATAATGTGAACGCCAGCTTGTTTTCCACCTTTTTAACTAATTCCCTAGGGAGACCATATTAATCCCTTGTTGTTTTTCCAAAGGCTCCAGAAATCTGAAGTTAATTTGTTTTTAGACATCCCAGATTGCAAGGAAGTAGCATATGACATTTGTGCAGTATCCTTATTCGACCTCTGAACTACATCTTTCCCATTATCATCCCCTTGAGTATTAATCCCCAACCTGTCACTAGAGGTGGCAAAGTGGGCGGGTTGGATTGGGTTGGTTAATAGGTCAGGATGGGTCTATGTCAATATGGGTTTAGGTCAAGATGGGTTGATTAGAAAAATGATCAGGATGGGTATGGGTCAGGATGGGTTTGGGTCAAAAGGGGTTCAGGTTAGAATGGGTCAAAACTATTACAAAAAAAAACATTAAATTTTCACTCCGAAGAATATAACCGACAAATTTGTATTAAGTGGGGTTAAATAATGTGTTGTCATTGATCAGAACAACTAATGGAATAGATATAATGACGACCCTCTGGTAAACGGTTTATGGTTTTGACACTGATTATTATCATGACTTCTAGACACAAACCCTCAAATTGACATCATCATTGATGAAATTATCAAGAATCCTTGGTTCAAAGTCAATTACAATGATCACGAATTATCATCCGATCATTTGGAGATGGAAGACGGTGACCACCATGTCAGGAACGATAATTAAAGATTCCGAAGGCATGTGATATAATTAACATGAAAAAGAATTAGTAGTTTAACTATATAAAAAAGTATTAACGTCAACAAATTCAGTACAAATTGAGTTTTATTTCTCTAACCTATGTTTTAAAACAAACACTTGTATCACACTATTAAAATCAATTTTAGAAACATGAATACGAGTTATTTTAATTTGAAACAGAGCAATCACACACTCTTCTTCGGTGATGGACAAGTTATAAAGGCTACCTTCAAACTATTGTAAAATTTTGCAGCAAAATCGAAGGCATGCCCCATGAATGGTGGTTGGGTCAGCATCAGTTGGTGTTGGTGGTTGGTTCGTGGTGTCGGTGGTGGTTGCGACTGCGGTGGTCAGCGCTAGTCGTTTGTTATGGTTTTGGTTGGTGGTGGTTGCGGCGGATGTTGGTGCTGGTGGTTGCGATGGCAGTAGTTGGTGGTGGTTACTGTGGCAGTAGGTGGTGGTGGTTGCGACGGCAGTACTTGGTGGTGGTTGCGGCGGCACCCTTGGTTGTGCTAGCTGTAGTGTTAGTTAGTGGTGGTGCGATTGTGGTGGTGGTTCGTGGTTGGTATGTGGTGGTCTGGTCCATCGACAGTGGAGCGGCACTAGCGGTCATACGTATATTCAACCATCTCACTTGTTCTTCAAGAGAAACGATTGCCCGTTCTTGCCCAACTTGTTCTTACCCATTCTAACCCATTCTAAACTCACAATATTTTTAGACAGCCCACCCGTTCTCTATGATGATGCTGCCCATTTCAACCCAAAGAAGAAAAATTCTTTACCCAAAGTAACCCATTTTCACTACTATGGGTTAAGATTGTCAGGTTTACCCGTCACCCTTCTCTTTCTCATTGTGTTTACCAATTGAGACATCAGATTGAGACTCCATACCTGTATTAGGTTTTGAAATCTTTCCACGAATACTTGGATGCATGAATACGTACTTTCATAATTTCAAGTGAAATACAAGTAGATCTAAATTAGCTAGTCGTGTGAGCTTGATTTAACTTCTTATTCATTGATCACACATTGAGTTACATATTTCACATATGATAACTTTTGTTTCGGAACTGTAATTTGATTCTCGATTCCTATTGAGTGAATACATGTAGTCTCTTGGTCTTTTTCACCTTCTATGGCTGCCTCGGCACTCAATAACGGATTTTGTGGATAGAAAGTTGACGTTTTGATTCATTTTTGTGGATTTTCTAGGTAAGAGGGTTAAAAGATGGTGGTCGAGTGTTTTGAATGAGTTTTGGAGGAGTGAATCGACTTCAATGGTGGGTTGAGTGGTCTCGAGTTTGCTTTTGGTTTTGGTTTTGGTTTAAACAATAGATAAAGGTATTTCAGTTGTGATTTTTTAGTGTGATTTTAGTGATCGTTATGCTTATATTTGATTAAATTTGTTCCGGAGTGTGTTCAGAAGGTTCCCGAATAAAAACTCCATTGGACTGAAGGTTGTTACGGGTAGATAAACCTTTCCATTCAAGATCTATTTCTATTTAATGTTTTTGTATTCGTAGTTCATTTAACATGTATTATTTTAAGTTTTCACGAATACTTGGATGCACGAATACGTACTTTCATAATTTCAAGTCAAATACAAGTAGATCGAAGTTAGCTAGTCGCGTGAGCTTGATTTAACTTCTTATTCATTGATCACACATTGAGTTACATTTTTCACATCTGATAACTTTCTTTTCACAACTGTAATGTCATTCTCGATTCCTATTGAGTGAATACGTGTAGTCTCTTGGTCCTTTTCAACTTATATGGCTGCCTTGGCACTCTATAAAGGATTTTTTGGATAGAAAGTTGTCGTTTTGATTCATTGTTGTGGATTTTCTAGGTAAGAGGGTTAAAGTTGGTGGTCGAGTGTTTTTAATGAGTTTGGGAGGAGTGAATCGACTTCAAGGGTGGGTTGAGTGATCTCGAGTTCGCTTTTGGTTTAGGTTGAAACAATAGATAAAAGTATTTCATTTGTGATTTTTAGTGTGATTTTAGTGATCGTTATGCTTATATTTGATTACATTTGTTCCGGAGTGTGTTTAGATGGTTCCCGAATCAAACTCCGTTGGATTGAAGGTTGTTATGGGTAGATAAACCTTTCCATTCGAGATCTATTTCTATTTAACGTTTTGTATTCCTAGTTCATTTAACATGTATTATTTTTTGTATGATTTTAGTGACCGTTATAATTATATTTGATTAAACTTGTTCCGGAGTGTGTTCAGAAGGTTCCCAAATCAAACTCCGTTGGATTGAAGGTTGTTATGGGTAGATAAACCTTTCCATTCGAGATCTATTTCTATTTAATGTTTTTGTATTCCTAGTTCATTTAACATGTATTATTTTAAGTTTTCACGAATATTTGGATGCACGAATACGCACTTTCATAATTTCAAGTGAAATACAAGTAGACTAAGTTAGCTAGTCGTGTGATTGATTTAACTTCTTATTCATTGATCACACATTAAGTTGCATCTTTCACATCTGATAACTTTCGTTTCACAACTATAATTTGATTCTCGATTTCTATTGAGTGAATACGTGTAGTCTCTTGGTCCTTTTCAACTTCTATGGCTGCCTTGGCACTCTATAAAGGATTTTTTGGATAGAAAGTTGTCGTTTTGATTCAATTTTATGGATTTTCTAGGTAAGAGGGTTAAAGATGGTGGTCGAGTGTTTTGAATGAGTTTGGGAGGAGTGAATCAACGTCAAGGGTGGGTTGAGTGATCTCGAGTTTGCTTTTGGTTTAGGTTTAAAAAATAGATAAAAGTATTTCATTTGTGATTTTTAGTGTGATTTTAGTGATCGTTATGCTTATATTTGTTTAATTTGTTTCGGAGTGTGTTTAGATGGTTCCCGAATCAAAACTCCATTGGATTGATGGTTGTTAAGGGTAGATAAACCTTTCCATTCGAGATCTATTTTATTTAATGTTATTGTATACATAGTTCATTTAACATGTATTATTCTATGTTCACAGGAACACTTTCATGCACGAATTCATACGTGCATAATTTCAAGTGAAATACAACTAGATCTAAGTTAGCTAGTCGTGTGAGTTTGATTTAACTTCATATTCATTGATCACACATTGAGTTACATCTTTGACATCTGATAACTTTTGTTCCGCAACAGTAATTCGATTCTCGATTCCTATTGAGTGAATACGAGTAGTCTCTTGGTCATTTTTAACTTTTATGGCAGCGTTGGGACTCAATAAAGGATTTTGTGGATAGGAAGTTGTCGTTTTGATTCATTTTTATGGATTTTCTAGGTAAGAGGGTTTAAAGATGGTGGTCGAGTGTTTTGAATGAGTTTTGGAGGAGTAAATCGACTTCAATGGTGGGTTGAGTGGTCTCGAGTTCGCTTTTGGTTTCGATTTAAACAATAGATAAAAGTATTTCAGTTGTGATTTTTTAGTGTGATTTTAATGATCGTTATGCTTATATTTGATTAAATTTGTCCGGAGTGTGGTCAGAAGGTTCCCAAATCAAAACTCCGTTGGATTGAAGGTTATTACGGGTAGATAAACCTTTCCATTCGAGATCTATTCTATATAATGTTTTTGTATTCGAAGTTCATTTAACATGTATTATTTTAAGTTTTCAGGAATACTTGGATGCACGAATACGTACTTTCATAATTTCAAGTGAAATACAAGTGGATTTAAGTTAGCTAGTCGCATAAGCTTGATTTAACTTCTTATTCATTGATCACACATTGAGTTACATCTTTCACATCTGATAACTATCATTCACAACTGTAATTTGATTCCCGATTCCTATTGAGTGAATACGTGTAGTCTCTTGGATTTTCTAGGTAAGAGGGTTAAAAGATGGTGGTCGAATGTTTTGAATGAGTTTGGGAGGAGTGAATTGACTTCAAGGGTGGGTTGAGTGATCTCGAGTTCTGTAACACCCCGAAGTTTTATTAAAAAGAAGAACAAAGAAAAGTATCTAGAATGAAAAGAATATGGACATAAGTAGAAAGGGGAAAAGTTAAAAAAACACAAAAGTCCATTATTTTAATATAAATGGGAGTATGGCCGCTCACTTTAAGTGGATCTGCCATCTTGCTCTCGGCTGAAGAAGAAAAAAGAAGAAGAAAAGAGAAGAAGAACTCTCGGTTTTTGAGAGAAAAAGGAAGAAGAAGCTGCAAAAGGTAAGTTTCTTAAGTATATGTTCGGTTTTAGCCGAATTCACAAGCTTTTGACCAAAGTTCTTGGTGTTTTAGAGTTTGTTTTTGGGAATTTGGAGTTGAATTTGCTGGTGGAAGTGTCTAGTTCGAAGATTTGCTTCAAGGTGAGTTTCTAGAACCCCTCTTTTACTGATTTTCACTTCTTGGGGCTATTATGCATACCGAATAAACGTTTTAAAGAGTTAACCGAATGTTTCTGCAATTTGTTCGAATGATGTTCTGTGATTTAAGTTTTGATGTTGTTTTGGTGGTTAGAATTGTTGTTAGTATGTTTTAAGGGCCATAGTATGTTAGATCTATGTTTGGGTAGTGTTAGAAAGGTTTCGGGTGATTATTGGCAGTTTAGAAATTTTTAGAAAGTTCCCATGCGCCCAACTTATCCCATGCGTCTAACTGTCCTCATGCGCCCAAGGTCATGCGTCCAAATAGTGGACATGCGCCTGAACAGTAGTTCATGCGCCCAGAATAAGGGTTGATGCGCCTAATTGTTAGCCATGCCCCCAAATAGTGCCCATGCGCCCAGAGTTGCCCATGCGCCTAAGTGTTGATGCGCCTAAGAAGGGCTCATGCGCCTGCATAGTGGTAATGCGCCTAAGCAGGGCTCATGCGCTGCATAGTGCTAATGCGCCCATACTGTTTTATACTTAGAATTTTTATGCTCATGCGCCTGAAATGTTCCATGTGCCTCATTTTGGACTTAGGATTTTCTAAGGGGTTTTAAGAGATAGATGTTTGAGATAGGTCCCGTTGTGATGTGATGGCTTATGCTTGATGTATGCATGATGGTGTGATGAGGTTTATGATGTGTATGTGTGTTTGTGGTGTGTTATCTTTCTTCGTTAAACGGTTTTCAAAACATATGTATTATGTTATGACTTTACGTGGTATGATGTATGAAGGTGCATATGTAAAGTATTATGTAACGAAGTGAAAGATAATAATAATGAAAAGTGGAACGTAACGAATGAATGAAAGTCTTGCAAGCAATTGAATGGAGGTGAACGACCATGTTGTCGTCAGCTTAACTGTTTGCGGTTTAGCTAACCCGAAGGATGACACGGGGAGTCTATCCTTGAGATAAACTCGAAGGGAGTCTAATAATGACTCGTATGGGGGTCTAATCCTTGAAATTGACCCGAGGTTCACCCTGGTACTATGTCGGTCTTCGGACATGAGTCGGGGGTGTTGCAAACAGAGACGGGATCCTTGTCGCGTACCCCGGTACTGTGTCGGTCTTCGGACATGAGTCGGGGGTTGGTTTACAGGCCCCGGTACAGTATCGGTCTACGGACATGAGTCGGGGGTATTGCATGAGACAGGATCTGATTAATGGTAAAAGATGTAATGAACGAACGAATGAACGATGATGAAGATAATAAATAAATATTATCAATGGTACGTATAATGTGTGATCGCGTACGATTGTGAAGGCTATGATTTAACGAAAATAAAGTATTTGATTTATAAAACTAGAACTCACTTAGCGTCGCTGACTTTTTGTATGCATAATAGTTGGCAGGTATATTGTTGATGCTGAGGAGTTGCAGGCATGGATGCATAAGCTACTGGGAGCTTTTTGAGGCTGGCATCCATATTTTGACATGTTATTGTATTTTGTAATGTAATGAAATGGCAACTTTTAATTATAAATAAAAGTTTTTGATTTTCGCTGCAAAAGTAATGTATATTTTAAAATGTTTTATGCTATGACGGTCCAGTTGTAAGCGTCCGGGAATGGGGCCTTACAAGTTGGTATCAGAGCTAGTGTTTAAGAGAATTGGGTAAATATTTTCAAAAACCTAATCTTAAACTGAGAATGGGACAAAAGGAAAGGGAGGCCAGTCCTAGTAGCTACGTGCCTTCAGGTAAAGGTTTTATGTAAACGTTTTATGTAAGTTAATGTTAACCGGTGTTATGTGCGCATGTTATGTGGCTTGTGTGCTTTTGTGTAGATTTAGATACTGATGTAGTCAGGATAGGAAATGCTTGGGGAATAAAGGGTAAAGTAAGTGGCTAATCACTACTGGCCACTGTGATTAGGGACTAACTATACTTGACATAACTCGAGCTATTACCTTGATTGACAATGTTGGTGTTGAATCTTGTAGTGTTCTAGATGGATGGTGGTAGGTCTTTTGAGGCTTCGCAAGGTGGAGGTTGGGTGGACGTGATGTTAGGCCACGTGTCATGAGGAGCATGGCCAAGACTGCTGAGACGGCTCCTGAAGAGCCGGAGCTTCATCACCAGGATGGTGAAGACAAGAGTTCCAATATGAGAGCCTCAATGAAAGAGGCGATGGTCGAGGAGGTTCATCAGGTTTTTCAGATGATTCTGCGTCTGTGGTGACTGAGGTTATCCGAGCTGTGAAGGAGGATGAGAAGTAGGAGAGTGAAAAGAGGAGGACCTCTAGACGAGGAGGCGAGGAAGGAGGTTCAAGGGGAAGGGAGCAGCCAGACAGAGACTGATATGGTTGTTTCCAGTGACGATGAGGAGGAGGAGGAAGCTGTGCCAGAGACTGCGAAGGGATGCAGCTATGGAGCATTCCAAAGGTGTAGGCCCCCTATGTTTGATGGAAATAGGAGTGCTGCTGCTGCACAACGCTGGGTGAGAGAGATGGAAGCGGTACTTGACATCAGCGAGTGCCGCGAGGATCAGAAGGTGAAGTTTGCTACCCACTCGTTGGTGGACTCGGCCTTATGCTGGTGGGACAACATTGTCTAAGCCGAGGGTACTAGAGCAATCGGGAGGATGAGGTGGAAGGAGCTGAAGAGGTTGGTAATTGAGGAGTTTTGCCCTCAAAGAGAGCTTGACAAGGTCGAGGGGGAGTTCCTGTAGCTAGAGACGGGAACGATGACTCACCAGTAGTACACCATGAAGTTCAACGAGATGGCAAGGCTGGTGCCGGATCAGGTGACGCCTGTGTCACAAAAGATCAAAAGGTATATTCAAGGTCTGCCAGCAGATATCCGCAGACATCTGATCGCTGCCTGGCCAGGTACGTTTAGGTCGGTGGTTGACCTAGAGGGGAGGCTGTATGACGAGCGAGAGGCGGTGGCTATAATGGATGAGGAGGAGCGAGGTTATGTTAAGAGTGGGAACGGAAGGAGGGATTATGATGATGGTGAATTGTGGCTGTAGGTAAGATGATGAGGTTTGATGATCTGAAAAGGATAACTGAAAGGGAAGAGGCATGCAAGAAAGGGTGGTAGAGGCCACGTGGGGGAGTGCAGGTGGGGATCGAACGTCTGCTTCCAGTATGGAAGAGAGGGCCACAGGGCGACGGATTGTCATATGGCTAAATGTTATGACTGTGGCGAGACTGGACATGTGAGCAGAGACTGCAAGAAGTCGAGGGCAGGAAGCTCCAGTGTAAGGAAAAAGAGCAGAGGATGAAGGTCAGAGCATTCGCTATGACCAGGAGAAGGCTAGAGTGGACTCCGACGTGACGTCAGGTACGTTTCTGGTAATTTAAATTTGTGCATCTATGCTTTGATTGTGGTGCTAGTAGTAGTTTCATTCCTGCTACCTTTTGTGGGAAGTTGCACGCTAGGAGTAGAATGATCGATGAGCCTTCGATGTAGAAATTGCTAGTGGTAAGTCCACTAGGATACCATATGCCCTAGAGGATTGCGCGATAGAATTGAGAGACCGCGTGTCTCCTGGTTGACTGTTCAGGACGAACTTAGGCGGATAGGCGTACACCTTCGGATGAATTGGCTAGTAGCCTATGAGACAAAACTCCGAGTGTCGCCAGAAGATGGTTTAATCTACCGTGCCCGATAAGAGTTCGGTGCGGACCTACGGCGATGGAGTAATGATGAAGGCCTCGTCGTGGAGAGGGGGATCATCCGATTCAGAGAAACAAGGAAACCTAATATCAAGTTATATAGGGCCATTCTGAATTATTGCTCAGGTAGGAGAAGTGGCCTATTGACTGGAGCTACCCGATGAGTTAAGTGGAATTCATTTGACGTTCCATGTATCTCGTCTAAGAAGGTGCTCAATCGATGAGGATATGATCGTGCCACTAGAGGATACCAAGATGGATGAAGGATTCAACTACGTGAAGCAACCGGTGGCAGTTCTGATTGAAAAAAGAGAAGGGCTAAGGAGAATGGTGGTTCCACTTGTGCGAGTACAGTGGAGCCCAAAAGGGGACTAAGCTATGTATAAGATCAGGGGATAGGTGATACAACATCACCCGTAACTATTCAAGAAGCGACAGGTTTCGGAGACGAAACCTATTTAAGGGGGGTGGACTTGTAACACCCCGAATTTTTATTAAAAAGAAGAACAAAGAAAAGTATCTAGAAAGAAAAGAATATGGACACAAGTAGAAGGGGGAAAAGTGTAAAAAACACAAAAGTCCATTATTTAATATAAATGGAAGTATGGCCGACCACTTAAAGTGGATCTGCAATCTTGCTCTTGGCTGAAGAAGAAAAGAGAAGAAGAACTCTCGGTTTTTGAGAGAAAAAGAAGAAGAAGAAGCTACAAAAGGTAAGTTTCTTAAGTATATTTTCGGTTTTAACCGAATTCACAAGCTTTTGACCGAAGTTCTTGGTGTTTAGAGTTTGTTTTCGGGAATTTTGGAGTTGAATTTGCTGGTGGAAGTGTCTAGTTCGAAGATTTGCTTCAAGGTGAGTTTCTAGAACCCCTCTTTTACTGATTTTCAACTTCTTGGGGTTATTATGCATACCGAATAAACGTTTTAAAGAGTTAACCGAATGTTTCTGCAATTTGTTCGAACGATGTTTTGTGATTTAAGTTTTGATGTTGTTTGGTGGTTAGAATTGTTGTTAGTATGTTTTAAGGGCCTTAGTATGTTAGATCTGTGTTTGGGTAGTGTTAGAAAGGTTTCGGGTGATTATTGGCAGTTTAGAAATTTTTAGAAAGTTCCCATGTGCCCAACTTATCCATGAGCCTAACTGTCCTCATGCGCCCAGGGTCATGCGCCCAAATAGTGGACATGCGCCTGAACAGTAGTTCATGCGCCCAGAAGAAGGTTGATGCGCCTAAGTGTTGGCCATGCGCCCAGATAGTGTCCATGCACCGAGTTAAGTGTTGATGCACCTAAGCAGGGCTCATGCGCCTGCATAGTGGTAATGCGCCTAAGAGGGCTCATGCGCCTGCATAGTGCTAATGCGCCCAGACTGTTTTATACTTAGAATTTTTATGCTCATGCGCCTAAAATGTTCCATGTGCCTCATTTTGGACTTAGGATTTTCTAAGGGGTTTTAAGAGGTAGATGTTTGAGATAGGTCCGTTGTGATGTGATGGCTTATGCTTGATGTATGCATGATGATGTGATAAGGTTTATGATGTGTATGTGTGTGTGTGGAGTGTTATCTTTCTTCGTTAAACGGTTTTCAAAACGTATGTATTATGTTATGAAATACGTTATGTATTTTGTTATGACTTTACGTGGTATGATGTACGAATGTACATACGTAAAGTATTATGTATGAAGTGAAAGATAATGAATGAAAAGTGGAACGTAACGAGATGAATGAAAGTCTTGCAAGCAATGAATGGAGGTGCACGACCATGTTGTCGTCAGCTCAACTGTGTGCGGTTTAGCTAACCCGAAGGATGCACACGGGGAGTCTGTCCTTGAGATAAACTCCAAGGGCGTCTAATAATGACTCGTATGGGGTCTAATCCTTGAGATTGACACGAATGAGGTCGTGATGCTCACCCGGTACTGTGTCGGTCTTCGGACATGAGTTGGGGGGGTGTTGCAAACAGAGACGGGATCCTTGTCGCGTACCCGGTACTGTGTCGGTCTTCGGACATGAGTCGGGGGTTTGTTTACAGGCCCCGGTACAGTATCGGTCTACGGACATGAGTCAGGGGGTATTGCATGAGACAGGATCTGATTAATGGTAAAAGATGTAATGAATAAACGAATGAATGGTGATGAAGATAATAAATAAATATTATCAAGTGAACGTATAATGTGTGATCACGTACGATTGTGAAGGTTATGATTTAACGATAGTAAAGTATTTATTTATAAAACTAGAACTCACTCAGCGTCTCTAAATTTTGTATGCATAATAGTTGGCAGGTATATTGTTGATGCTGTGGAGTTGCAGGCATGGATGCATAAGCTACTGGGAGCGTTCTGAGGCTGGCATCCACATTTGACATGTTATTGTATTATGTAACGTAATGAAATGGCAACTTTAATTATAAATAAAAGTTTTTGATTTTCGCTGCAAAAGTAATGTATGTTTTAATATGTTTTATACTATGACGGTCCAGCTATAAGCGTCCGGGAACGGGGCCTTACAAGTTCGCTTTTGGTTTAGGGTTTAAACAATAGATAAAGTATTTCATTTCTGATTATTTAGTGTGATTTTAGTGATCGTTATGCTTATATTTGTGTAATGTTTTTTCGGAGTGTATTTAGATGGTTCCCGAATCAAAACTCCGTTGGATGACGGTTGTTACGGGTAGATAAACCTTTCCATTCGAGATCTATTCTATTTAATGTTATTGTATACGTAGTTCATTTAACATGTATTATTCTATGTTTACAGGAATACTGGATGCATGAATTCGTACGTGCAATAATTTCAAGTGAAATACAACTAGATTTAAGTAAGCTAGTCGTGTGAGTTTAATTTAACTTCTTATTCATTGATCACACATTATGTTACATCTTTGACATCTGATAACTTTGGTCCGCAACAGTAACTTGATTCTTGATTCCTATGAGTGAATACGAGTAGTCTCTTGGTCATTTTTAAGTTTATGGCAGCGTTGGCGCTCAATAAGGAATTTGTGGATAGAAAGCGCATTTGATTCGTTTTTGTGGATTTTCTAGGTAAGAGGGTTAAAGAATGGTGGTCGAGTGTTTGAATGAGTTTGGGAGGGAGTGAATCGACTTCAATGGTGTGTTGAGTGGTCTCAAGTTCGCTTTAGGTTTCGGTTTAAACAATAGATAAAAGTATTTCAGTTGTGATTTTTAGTGTGATTTTAGTGATCGTTATGCTTATTTGATTAAATTGTTCGGAATGTGTGTTCAGAAGGTTCCCGAATCAAAACTCCGTTGGATTGAAGGTTGTTACGGGTGATAAACCTTTCCATTCGAGATCTATTTCTATTTAATGTTTTTGTATTCGTAGTTCATTTAAACATGTGTTATTTAAGTTTTCACGAATACTTGGATGCACGAATACGTACTTTCATAATTTCAAGTGAAATACAAGTGGATTTAAGTTAGCTAGTCTCCTGAGCTTGATTTAACTTCTATTCATTGATCACACATTGTGTTACATCTTTCACATCTGATAACTTCATTTCACAAACTGTAATTTGATTCCCGATTCCTATTGAGTGAATACGTGTAGTCTTTGGTCCTTTTCAAACTTCTATGGCTGCCTCGGCACTCAATAAAGGATTTTGTGGATTGAAAGTTGTCGTTTTGATTCATTTTTGTGGATTTTCTAGGTAAGAGGGTTAAAAGATGATGGTCGAGTGTTTTAAATGAGTTTGGGAGGAGTGAATGGACTTCAAGGGTGGGTTGAGTGGTCTCGAGTTGCTTTTGGTTTCGGTTTAAACAATAGATAAAAGTATTTCGTTTGTGATTTTTTAGTGTGATTTTAGTGATCGGTATGCTTATTTGATACATTTGTTCCGGAGTGTGTTTAGATGGTTCCCGAATCTAAACTCCGTTGGATTGACGGTTGTTACGGGTAGATAAACTTTCCATTCGAGATCTATTTCTATTTAATGTTATGTATACGCAGTTCATTTAACATGTATTATTCTATGTTTACAAGAACTTTCATGCACGAATTCATACGTGTGCATAATTTCAAGTCAAATACAACTACATCTAAGTTAGCTAGTCGTGTGGAGTATGATTGAACTCTTATTCATTGATCACCATTGAGTTACATCCTGACATCTGATAACTTTCATTCCGCAACTGTAGTTTGATTTCGATTCGTGAATACGAGTTTTCTCTGGGTCCTTTTAACTTCTATGCTGCTGGCGCTCAATAATGGTTTTTGTGGATAGAAAATTGTCGTTTTGATTCATTTATGTGGATTTTTCTAGGAAAGAGGGTCTAGAGATGGTGGTCATGGTTGGGATGAATTCGAAAACTAGTGAATCGAATTAAAGGGTTGCTTGAGTGGACTCTTGTTTGGTTTTGGTTCCGGTT